>CANJKZ010000528.1:7500-59340 GCA_947471745.1 Closterium sp. Naga37s-1
TCCACGTTGCCTCCCACCCATAGCGGCCCCACTCTCCCCTCTCCCTGCCCTGTTAGCCGGCCCCTCCTGCCGTCCCCCCCCTGTACTCCCTTGAGCCCCCCTGATCCCCCCACACGCGGCCCCCCCCCTTCTCCCCCCCCTCTCCCACCCCCCCCACCCCAACTCAAACAACGAAATCAAACACGTGCGTGCCTCCTCCCAGATGAGGGATCAGCGTCGTGTCCTCCACTGTCACAACAAACCCCGCATCGTGCGCAATATTCATGAGCGTGAAGTTGACAGTGTCGTGGATCGTCGTGGCGACTGCAAACCGTAGGCACCGAACAACGTGATGTGGGACTGTCATGTCGTCGATCGCCAATCCGCAAGAACACTGACTTGCAAGGGCTAGCTGGAGAACAGGGAGACGAAAGCGAAAACTCCAGGCCATCTGCTATTGCGCTCGGAAATGCGTAGAGAGTAAGCGGACGGAACCGTCGTAAGCCCCGTCCTGCACATGGACCTTGACGGGATGTCAAACGGGCAAGATGTAACACATCGCTATGGCGTGCACGTACCGACTCCAGAACATGCGCCTCGAGGTGGCGGCTCACAGTAGTGAAGAGGCGCTTATGTGCTGCTCCTTATTGAAGTATCCTATCGACTAGTGTGGCCGTCGTAATTTGGGCCTTGGGCTTAACGCCCTAGTATTCGGGTGCTGATGGTGGGTGTATTAACCACTTGCAATGAGAGCGAACATTGCCTCTTAGACAAAGACAAACCAGCCAATGCCCATCAAAGAGCTACAACTGTGAAAAGGAGAGGGTTAGTCTATCGCGCGGCACAGCGTGGATATTGTCACTTGCATCTGTACAAAGGGCCAAACCATTGTCCCTCCCACTTAATCTCTCTCTACTGTCCCTTGCGTCTTGACCCGTATGCTCATCCTTAACAGCCTCCAATCCACCATCATCCATTCGACCCTCAACCCCTGCTCCCCCTCTTGCAGATGGACCGTCCCCGTTCCTCACAATTCCCCTCTCCTCCTCTTCACCCTCCCCATCCCCTCGCGCCCCTGGATCCCAGTCCGTGGCCTCTGCCCCGGCCTCGTCCACCCGGCCCGCGCCCTGCTGGCTGTCCAGGCGGCTCACAAAGGGCTGGATGTGCACGTCGGGGTGCTGCGACTGCACCACCTGAGGCCACCGTGGAGGGCGGGTGGACAGGGGGGGGGGGGGAGGCGAGGTTAGTTGGATCGGGGGGGAGTGCACGAGTGCTTGACGTGCGTGCTCAAGCATATGGCTGCACGTGCCTGCCCACCTCCACCCCTTGCTGCACGTGCCTGCCCTACCTCCACCCCTTGCTGCACGTGCCTGCCCTACCTCCACCCCTTGCTGCACGTGCCTGCCCTACCTCCACCCCTTGCTGCACGTGCCTGCCCTACCTCCACCCTTTGCTGCACGTGCCTGCGTGCCTTACCTCGATCTGCCGCTGCAGGTGGCGCACATACTCAATGGCATCCTCCAACATGTCCGCCGCATTCACCTGGTGCATGCATGCATGCACACGTGCACACACAAATGCACACACATATGCTATGCACACACACGAGCAGGCAAGCACACATGCACACGTGCAACCTTGCAGGCACACATGCACACACTCATTCCACGCACAAACTCATTCCATGCACACACCCATACCATACACATACTCATTCCATACACAGACGCAGCACAAAAGGGAGAGGGAGATGCATTGGCATGCTGTAGTAGGGGGAGAAGCTCCGAAAACCAACACATGGAAAAGAGGGGCACAGAGGACCGCACAGGGGCATAGGGGGCAGCATGGAGTCACAGTGGGAATGAGCCAGGGTCGCCCCCAGTGCCACAGCTGCAATGCTTGCCGTCCCCTCACACAATGTACACCACTTGCGACTGTTTCTCTTCCGCACTCCACACCACTCCTCACCTGCTGCTGCTGCAGCTCGCCCTTACCACTCCACCTCCTCCTTGCCCCACTCTTCACCTGCCTGCCCATGCCCCCACGCACCTGCCTGTCCATGCCCCCACGCACCTGCCTGCCCATGCCCCCACGCACCTGCCTGCCCATGCCCCCACGCACCTGGCGGTCCATGCCCCCCCTGCACGCACCTGGCGGTCCATGCCGGGAATGAGGTCGGCCAGGAGCTTCATCTTGTCGCTGATGCGCGATCGCCGCACCTGCCATGGGTGCAACGCGGTGCAGATCAGTTCGCAATGTGCAAATAGCGGAGCAGTTGGAGTGCTGGAGCCCCAGGGCAGGGCAAGGTCGGAGATGCAAATGCAACTTTCCCTCATTCCACGCCTCCCCATCAGCACCCCCCACCAGCAACCCCCGCCCCACCCACGTCCTCATGCATCCCTGCCCCACCCCTGCCCGCCCCCCACCCTCCCCCTCCCCCCTCCCCACGCTCACCCGTTCAGCGATGGAGCGGGGGTGGGTGGCCTGGCCGCGCTTGGCGCGCACCTTGCAGAGCACGCCATCCGCCGCCTCCACCATGCGCCACTTCCCCCCCGCCCCCCCGCCCACACCCGCCCCCCCCATGCCCGCTTCCCTCCTGCCCAGCACCCCCCCACCCGCCTCCCCCCCTGCGCCTGCTGCGCCAGGCGCCCCCAGCGACCGATGCTGCGCGCTCCTTGGGCTCAGCAGAGGTGCGTGCGGCGAGAGGAGGGGCGCAGAGGGCGGTGGGGCGGACTGGGGTGAGAGGGCGGATGACGGGGACTGAGAGCGGAGGGGGGAAACACAGGGGCGGATGGGAGGAAAAAGGAAAAGCAGAGGAAGAGCGCAAGGCAGAGGAAGAAGGAGAATTGGAGGAACAAGGAAAAGCGGAGGACAGAGGACAAACAGAGGACGAGGGAAATGCAAGGGGAAGAAGGAAAAGCAGAGGAAGAAGGAAAAGCAGAGGAAGAAGGAAAAGTAGAGGAAGAAGGAAAAGCAGAGGAAGAAGGAAAAGTAGAGGAAGAAGGAAAAAGCGGAGGAAGGAGGAAGAAGTGGAGATGAAGGAACGGGGGGGTGGGAGGGAGAGAACGGGGGAGGGAGGGGGGAGGGTGCAGGAGCAGAAGGACAAGGTGTATGAACGGGGTGTATGTGCGGGGTGTGTGGAGGGGGGTGAGGAGGGAGGGGTGTATGTGAGGTGTGTATGTGTGGTGTGTATGTGTGGTGTGTATGTGTGGTGTGTATGTGTGGTGTGTATGTGTGGTGTGGGGTGAGTAACTCACCACGCCACCGTTGCTGCGCGCGGCCCCTGCCTGCACCGCTGCCATGGGTGTGTGCACGCCCCCACCCGCCATCCACTGCTGGGGGAACAGCTGCGCCTCGCCCTGCCCACACCCGCCACTCCCCACCCCGTCACCCATTCCCCCAAACCCTCCCATCCCCCGTGCCCCCCCCACTGCCCCGCCACTGCTTGCTGCGCCCCCCAGCAGCCCCTGGCGCATGTGGCTGCTGACTCCCCCCCCTGCACTGCTGCCCACCCGACCGTCCATGCCAACCATGCCCGCCCCCATCGGGCCTCCATTGCCCCCCCCAGCCCCAGCGCCAGTGCCAGGCGCAGAGCTGCTTCCCCCCATCATGCCCGCGCCCAGATCCAGTCCCCCATGCATGCCGCCCTGCGCCTGGAGCCCCCCCTCTCCGCCTCCCCCCAGCGCCAGAGCCAGCGCCTGCGCCACCTGCGCTGGGGACTGCTGCTGGGCAGACAGTGGGCCGGCGGTGGGGTGGGCGGAGGCGGCAGGGCCGTGCATGAGACCGTGCAGCTGCATCAACACCTGCAGCGGCAGCTGGGGCGACTGGGGCGACGCCTGCTGCTGCTGTTGCTGGGCTGAAGCTTGGGCGTGGAAAGGAGCAGAGGGGGGCGGTGTTGCGAGGGGGTGTTGGTCCGGAAGGGAGGAATGCGCGGAGGGCAGTGTGAGGCCCAGCAGGCGCAGGTTGGCGCCCGCCGATTGGTCCAGGTCCGCCAGCTGCGCCTGCGCCTGCTGCAGCAGATCTGGGGTCATGGACGCACGAGGAGGCAGGGGGAAGGAGGAGCGGGGCTCTCAGAAAAAAGAAGAGACAGCAGAAAAGGGGGACGCTTGCAGCTACACTGTTGGAGCAAACGCCCAAAGGGCAACGTGCCATCTGAAACGTGTTGCTCGGTTCCCTATCCTCTCCTTCCCAACCTGCCTGTGAGGTAAGCGGAGTTTGCATTGCCTTGCACGCCAACAAATGCCTCCCCCTGAGCCATCTCCGCCTGCCGCCACTCGCCGCTGGGCCCAGGTGCTACTCCTCCGGCAGGCGAGGGCAGGTCCAAGCCGGCGGCCAGGGACAGGCTGGTGGTGGTGCGCCGCGCCAGCGCAGGCTCGTGGCCTGCACCCGTGCTGCCGCTCCGCTCGCTGCCGCCGTCGGGCGCCTGGCGTGCTGCGTGCTGCGAGGAGGAGGCATGGAAGGCAGCAGTCCCCTGTGGGCGCGGGGCTGTGGGCTGGGGCGCTGGGGCCGAAGGCACGTTGGGCGGCGGGGTGAAGTCGAAGCGCGGGAGGCCGTCGGTGGCGAGCGCGTTGGAGGGGAAGTGAGGCGCGTGCACGGCGTGCGAGGCCGACACGTGGCAGGCGCTGGGCGTGGCGGCTGTGGCCGATGGAGCTGCTGATGGGGCTGCGCCGCCTTGCTGGGCGGCAGCGGCAGCGGCTAGCTGCGAGTAGAGGAAGTGGTAGGCGGGAGGCATGGCGCCGGGCTGCATGGCGCCGGGCTGCATGGCGCCGGGCTGCATGGCGCTGGGCTGCATGGCGCTGGGCTGCATGGCTGCAGCCTCTTGCGGTGGGAAGGAGGCGATGCCGGCTGCTGCTGATGCCGCACCAGATGATGCATCCATGGTGCTGATGTGGGAGGACGATGGCTGCGACAAAAGACAACACGGCATGCGAGGGACGGGTACACCTGATGCACATTGAACCGCCCATCCCACAACACGCCAGACACATCCCACAAGAGCAATGGTGATGTTTTATGGCCACGGTCAAAACACTGTTCGTCTTGACAGCAAAAAAGCTACCCTTGGCTCTCATACAGAACTGTAGGTGAAGTGGTAACCTTAGATTTGTGTACAATCCATTTATAGCCCTGACAGAAGCGGGAGCGAGTGAGGAGCAATATTTTGGTCGAAGCCGGGGAAGGGGTAAGGTGTAGTACGTGATTGAGTGCGCCCCTCGCTCTCCCTTTTACCACCCACCGCGGCGATCTGCGGCGGCACTCGCCAGCAGCACGCTGGCAGGGAGGAGGTTGAGCCGAGGATGGAGAAGGAAAAGGCGAGAGCAGCTGATACTTCTAGAAACACGCAGCAACGGAGGCATGAATAGGGTTCTCGTTTCCTCTTTCAGAAAGTACTCCTAATACTCTTTCCGCGTTCGTTTATCACGACAAACCCCTCGCCTGCCCTCGCTTTCTTTCCGCTACCTTCACCTGCACCCTCCCTTCTCTCCTTCCGTCCATCCTGTGCGTTTCTCTTGGTCCCAACAGCTTGATTCACTAAGTCCTCCGCTACTCCCTTCTGACGAGTAGTGCGATCTCACACGGTTTGTCATATCTGTCATTTTCTTGCCACATGTCAATGATTCCCCTTCCTTGTGTGCGCCCACTTCAAGCGTTCTCACCTTCGCGTGCAGGCTTATTCCAGGATATGTTCAGAAGAGCTCATAGGAATGCGCGAGGAATAGGAGCGTGAGGGAGGGACCGTGACACAGCCTACAAACGGCGGCGGAGCTCGTTCGCGAGGAGCGAGCGGGGAGCGGGGAGGAAGGAAGCGAGATCGAGAGCAGGATTTTCGAATAAGGAGTATGCAAGATATGTGGACGCTAGGGAAGCATTCACACCTAGCGAGTTGGTGTACTGCGCATCCGTGTGTTCTAGATTGCGTCGTACCAGCGACGTGCAAGTAGCAATCTTCAGTGAGCCGCTTGCTACTCGCCTCGACTCCCATGATTTTGAGCTGCTGACTGAACCCATCCATCTGTTCACCTGCAGTGGTTGTTAGGTGCTCGGAAAGACTTGAAACCTTGACTGGGCAACCTCGGAGCAGTGGCGGATCTGGATGAAACCAACAAAATGGTCCCTTCCCAAACTCCTTCTAGGAAGCCTGGCTTGCCGGCTTTGCGAGGATGGTGTCGGTGTGTAGGTGGGTGGGAAGGGAAGAGAACTTTGCCCTGCACAGCCCAACTCAAGCCCAGGAGGAGGGCTATGCCAATGATTCATTCTTCAGTGCATCAGCGGATGAAGGCGTGTTCAAAGTGCTGCAAAAACTCGACGTCGAGGAACGTCGGTGAATTTCCACCCTCGGATCAAAGTTCCAACCGTCAGGATTCACCGACGTTCCTCGACGTCGAGTTTTTTGCAGCACTTTGTACATGCCTTCATCCGCAATAGCGGGTACACTAAAACTCCCACAGCACACGGAACGGTTCCTTCAGGGCATTTCTGAGAAGTATTCGCTGGAAGCATTTTTCTGTCTTCCCGAGGTGCTTTTACGCTTTTAAATTAATGATTGTTGAGAAGTCGCTGATGAAAAGTCAGTGTTCCTGTCACCTTTCCCCCAAAGGCTTCTGGTATTTGCCTCAAAACATCCGCATGCATGGTCTTCGTACCCCTGAAATGTGTTCGGACCAAATGGACCACGAGCTATCGAAATTTGACTCTCCCATTCAGAAATATCAAAGATTCCGTGTCCACACTACTGTTATGCTCCTCTCCCCCTCCCCTCCCCTCTCTCCTCCCCTCCCCACCCTCCCTTTTCCTTTCCTCCTTCCCCCCTCCCGCCCCCTTTTCACACTCACTGCCACCACTCGCGCACGCTGCACGCCCGCCTCCGCGGCATTTCGTTGTCCATCCATTTGGCTCAGTCTGTTGCTGCACGTGGCGATCAGGGTGGACGGAATTGGCTGAAGCGGAAGTGGGGGGTGACGAGCACCAATCGCACTTCAAGTTCGTTTCGCGTGAAGACAGCGACATTGACAGCTGGGGTGCGGAAGGAAACAAACTTCACATGAGTGTGGTACGCACTGTGCGCTGGTCGTCCCGCACAGTATTCAAGATCGCGTCGTTTTTGCATAGTTGAAACAGAAGCCGCCTCTACTCCTCCCCGCTGGAAGGGGCTGTTTCTAGCGCAACCAGATGATATGCCAAACTGGTTTTCATTATTTGAGCTATGCTTTATAGCTTACCAAATGTGTACATTCCATTGTAGATAACAATGACTCTCCTTCAGAGGAAGCTCAATGACAATGACAATACCAAGGCCGCCATGGATTTCTGCAACTTCGAGATTTGCAATGTCCATGTTCCACCTCGTTACAAGCAGTGATCCATTAACCATTTTGATCGCCTGTCAACAAGGAACACGTAGATATAATTTTAGTGTCACATTGGCGGACTTTGGTTCTTCCGCTTCCTGGACATCTAAGATCAATGGTTTCAAGTTTCTGTTAGAATAAGCAGGCAGGAATGGTGGACTAGGTAGCATGCATGAGTACAAGTACCTAACCCTGAAGTGTTGTACCCCTTGTAGGCTAACTCACTATAGCCTAGAAAGAACACAAACATACAGTTTGACACACCCCTATAGGCTAAGTGGGAGATAGCAAACACAACAGACTGTCACAAGACCAGTCAAGCAAGAGAACAAGCAAAGCTCAGGGTGGATCTCAAGGACACCACACAATCTGAGCACAAGCAAGTGGCCACAAGGCCAGTTCACATGCAGAGTTATAACAGCAAGGCAGTACACTGATCACAACCTAGCAAGAGTAAACAAGCAGGTATAAAGATATATATCAGTGTACAACAAGAGCAAGTCAAACAACCAGCAGGTGAGGCAGAGTGGGCACAAGCCCAAGAGCAGTGCAGAAACGGTGATGATCACCAGACCCAAGGGCCTTGGTGAAAACATCAGCAGTGTTGGCCCGAGAGGCCACGAGAGCAAGGCGCAGCTGACCACGCTGCTGCAGCTCGCGCGCAAGGAAGTAGCGGAGAGCAAAGTGCTTCGTTCGGTGCTCCAGTCTCTGCTCGCGACACAAGGCACATTGCTCAGCATCCCCAGGCTCCGCACCCTCAGACTCAGCAACCCCAAGCTCCGCACCCCCATGCTCCGCACGCTCAAGCTCAGCACCCCCAGGCCCCGCACCCGCAGGCTCAGCACCCCCAGACGCAACACCTCTAGCAGCACCAGAGTCGACAGCGACTTCGACAGGCTCGACAGGGTCTACCTGGGACACACCTGAGGAAGCAGGACCCTGAGGGGGAAGGGGGTCAACCGGAGGAGGACTTGGTGCGAGGAAGAGCGGCGGGGGAGGGGGAGGGGCAGTGCGGTAGGGGAAGAGACGGTAAAAGGGAACCGACTCGTCAAACGTGACGTCCTGAGAGGGCTGGACACGGCGTGAGTTGGGGTGGTAAAACTGCCAGCCAGGTGCGTCAGGGACAAAGCCAAGGAAGACACAGGGAACGGCGAGGGAGGAGAGCTTGTCCGCGGTCGTATCGCAGACAAAGGCTCGACATCCCCAGACCCGGAACACCGACGCATCGCCAACCTCCCCCGTCCAACACAGTGTGGGCGAGGTCTCCGACAAGGAGACACGGGGCCAGAGGTTGAGCTGATGCGCAGCGTACTGGACTGCAAACGGCCACAGAAAATGGGGGGCAGCCGCATGGATCATGGAGGTACGAGCGACCTCTATGACTAAGCCAATGCGGCGCTCAGCAACCCCATTTTGCTGCGGAGAGGCCGGAAGCGTGAACGTCTGGCGAATGCCCTCCGCACGACAGAAGGCCCGCAAGAGGTCGGAGGAAAACTCACCACCTCTGTCTGGACAACGCAAGAGTGCAGATGCAGGACTGGAAGGTCCGTCTCGAACCGCTCGCGGAGCTTGAGACGAACAGCGCGTATCCAAGGGATCAGAACATCAGGGACCTCCCCCTTGCGGCGCAAGGGGAAGACCGTGGTGTAACGCGAGTAGTCGTCGACAACCAGCAGAAAGTACCGCTCGTGGCCCTGTCCACGGACGCGGGCTGGGCCCCACACGTCCAGGTGGAGAGTCTGCAGGGGAGCCTCTGTCGGGGGGAACGAGGAGGAGTGAGGAGCGGCGCGCTGCCGCCCCTCGACACAGGGAAGGCAGGGAGGGGCAGGCGAGGGTGGGAGGGGAGGCAGAGTCCTGGGAAGACCAGAGACAAGGAGACGGGAGTGCATGCCACGGAGGCGTGCCACAGAGGGGTGACCAAGACGGTGGTGCCAAAGGAGAGTCTGGTGCGACAGGGCACGACACGAGCAGGGGGCAGCAAGCTGACCTGACGCAGACGCAGACGCAGCTAGCTGAGGAGGTGCAGTAGTCAGTGTGTACAGACTCGACCCAGGCTGACGGGTGAACGTGGCCAGGTGGCGACCGGTCCGGGAGCACGTACAGATCGCCACATGCTGCTGTCCAGGGGTGAAGGTGTCAACCCCCGCATCCTGGAGGACAGCAGTGCTCACCAAGTTCGTAGAGAACGAGGGGAGGTGGAGACCTGACAGTGACCCAGACGGAACCGCCGGACAGGGCAGAACAGTGGAGGAATGTGCAAGGACTGGGGCCCCAGAGGGGTCAGCCAAAGAGACAGCAACAGGTGCAGAGAGCGGTGTGACTGTGGTACTGTCGTGAAAGAAACAGCGGGAAGCACCTGAATCAAGCGTGAAGGTGTGCAGGGCCGCAGCAGACGCAGTACCAGAGAGAGCAGACTCACCAGCACCTAGTGCAGCAGACTCACTAGCACCTACAGCAGCAGCCTCTATACCTGGGTCTGGCGGCATACACAGGTAACAGTCACCCTCAGCACTAACATTCAATGCATACATGGCAGAGAGGATAGCATCAAAGTCTAGAGCAAAGATATCAACATTCTGCTTAAGCAGCTCCGCCCAGTTGGGGAGCTCGGGTGCATCAGGAAACTCTTTGCGAAAGGCGTCGGTAAGGCGGTAGAAGCAGCGGTGCTGAGTGTGAGACCTCCCGCATGTCTGACCAGTGCGGTCACCTGTGCGAATGACATACGGGCAGGGACCACTACCCCCAGCCGCCCCACGCTGAGCAAACCACTCACGGAGCTCCTGAGACGAAAGGGGCTGACGCTGCTGCTGCCTCTGGCCACCTCCAAGGCCTCCCCTCTGGCTGGTACCACCCCGGCCGCCACCACTGCCGCCGCCTCCACCCCCGGTGCCGCCACCACCGCCGCCTCCACCACTCCCACTGCCGCCGCCACCTGCCCCTCCACCCCCACCACCACTACCTCCTCCACTGCCGCCCCCTCCACCTCCTCCACCGCCCCCATCACCGCCTCCACCTTTGCCACCCCTACCGCTCCTGCCTCCCCTGCCCCTGCCGCTGCGGCGCCTCCCACTAGGGGCAGACGCAGCTCCTACCTCCTCAGCACGAAGGTAGTCAACATCTGCAGCAGAGGCGACTGAGGGGAGAAGGGGGGGAGGGCGAACACCCCTCAAAGAAGGGGGTGCGAGGAGTGCCACGAGAAGCGCCTACAGCGACTATGCTAGTCTCAGCTGCTAGGAGGTGCTTCTCGAGCAGGTCGACCGTGAGGTCGGTGGGGTCAAGTGCTAGGAGGAGGTCCCTGTCTGCAGTAAGAGAGTCTGGGAGGCGGGTGACTATGAAGTAGAGCGTGATGTACATGGGGGGGGGGGTCTTGGTGAGAAACTCGGCGGGGAGCGCAACACGGTAGCGAGTGTCACTAGTGCGGAGGTGAGTGACTAGGTCGGCTACTGTGGCAAAGGCGGACAGCTCTGGGAACAGGTAGGGCAGGAGAAGGCGGCCTAGAGCAGCAGTGGCCAGGGAGGAGTAACGAGCGTCTACAGCGTCGTACAGTGCTTTTGCTGTCTTATGCTGGCCAAAGTGGGCGCGTTCGGCTAACGGCAGGTGGTTGCGAACGGCTAGGCAAGCAGCAGCGTCACGGGTAAGCCACTGTGAGCGGGTCGCACTGTCAGCTGTGGCGTCAGGGGCGGGCGAGGCGCCAGAAGTGAGGTCAAACAGCGAAGTACCGTCCTTAGAGTCTGTCAGCAGGAACAGCTGTAAATCGTCTAGCCATACATTGAACTCTATCGGGCGGCCCTCCGAATCGAAGGTGAGAACGTTGAGAGTGGCCATAGCAGGCAGAGCAGTCGGGCGCGCTAGCAGCAGAGCAGCACGCTAGCAGCAGTGCAGCAGGGAGCGCGCTAGAAGCAGTGCAGCAGTGAGCGACGCACGGTAGGGCAGGGTGCGCTCGGCAGGGCAGGGCGCGCGGCAGGGCAGGGCGCGCGGCAGGGCAGGGCGCGCGGCAGGGCAGGGCGCGCGGCAGGGCAAGGCGCGCGGCAGGGCAGGGCACGGCGCTCAGGTAGGGCGCGCGGGCAGAGCAGGGCGCGCGGCGGCGCCACGCGCGGGCAGGGCAGGGCGCACGGCGGCGCGGCGCGCGGGCAGGACAGGGCGCGCGGCGGCGCGGCGCGCGGGCAGGGCAGAGCGCGTGGCGGTGCGGCGCGCACGCAGGGCAGAGCGCGCGGCGGCGCGGCTCGCGGGCAGGGCAGGGCGCTCGGCGGTGCGGTGCGCGGGCAGGGCAAGGCGCGCGACGCGGGCAGCGCACGGGCAGGGCAGGGCGCGCGGCAGCTCGGCGCTCAGGCAGGGCGTGCGCGGCAGCGCGACGCGCGGGCAGGGCAGGGCGCGCTGCAGCAGGTGGCGCGCGACTCAGCAGGGCGCGCTAGCAAAGCAGTGTGCGCTGCTGCGGGCGGCGCAGGGCAGGGCAGGGCAGTTCTACGACGTGATCACACTAGCGCGTCGGTGGGGTAGCGCTACTCGGTGGGCCCTAAGAGATCCGTCCTAGGCTAGGACCTGCTCTGAAACCATGTCAGAATAACGAAGAGGAATGAATGAACTAGCAGCAGGATGGGTACAAGTAGCAAACCCTAATTTGGGTTGTACCCCTTATGAGCTACCCCACTACAGCCTACACAATAAGCAGCATATATGTTTGACAAGGAGACACATTTGTACTAACCTACATGAGCTGTGTTGTTATTTTGGTGTATAGGTCACTAGAGACAGAGCAACGCACACCATCACTCCGAATCAATCATACATGGTGTAGCAGATCCTCCATCGCTTCGACCTTCAGTTCTTGTCTGCACAACCAACTCCTCTGCCTGTTGACCATAAGCTCGCGGCCCCTATCTTCGACAAGCCAGTTGAGCCGAGTGGTCAAAACTCAAAGCTGGCGGGGTGCCTTATGTACCCGATGACCTGCGCTCGCCCATATCTAGCATATCCTCTCACAATCCTTGCTCGCCTTGTTGTATCTGGGAGACACCGACCTAAGCACTATTCGGCTGCTAGGAGGGTATTGTGCTAACGGGCTAGTACACCAAGCATGGGGATTGTTCTCGGTGGACGACAGTCAGTTGCACTCATGGGTATTGTGCTAAGCTCCGCTGGCTGACGTTAGTGCTTACAGACTTAAAGCCAGCAGCTAAAATAGTGACCCCCCCCTTCTAGTTGGGTCCACTTGAAACCACAAGTTTGTTACGAACGTTTGAAAAGTTGACGGCCTGTGCGTTTTTACTTTTTTTCATCCCATACGAGTCTTGATCTGTGTACTTGTTTACAAATCTGATTGGTGGCGACTTTCACCCAAATTCCTGTACGAATTTGGCGCAAGGCTGCAATCCCACATTCAACAGAGCAGCCGTTGTAACTTCACAAGAATTCCTATGTGCAAAAAACAGCGCACACACATGCAAAATCCAGTGCGCACACATGCAAAAACTAGCAAAATTCTGCGCAAACACTGGCATGATCAAGCAAAATCCATGGCACACACAGGTGAAATCAGGCGAAGAAGATAGAAATAAAGAAATGAATGATGTACGAAAAGAGGAAGGGTGTCGAGACGGTTGATTGGTCGACGCCGAAGAGAAGGGACTGGGGACAAGGGGGCCGACGGGAGAGAAGGGGAGAGAGGGGGAACGACAGGATGGGAGGGGAGGGAGGAAGAACGACGGGATAGGAGGGAAGAGAGGAGGAACAACGGGATGGGAGGGGAGAGAGAAAAGACGGGATGGGAGGGTAGAGAGGAGGAACGACGGGATGGGAGGGTAGAGAGGAACGACAGGATGGAAGGGGAGAGAGGAACGGGAGGCGGGGAGGAAAGACAGATTGTGAGGGGAGGGAGGAAGGGCGCAGAGAGGGCATTACATAGCAAGAGTGAAGGCGACGAGGTCGGTGATGAACCGGGTGGATACAATGGGCGATCTGGAGAGTGTTTCAGAGACTAATGATTGGGGAGAAGAGACGAAAGGCGATGGGAAGGCATTTCGGGGCGAGCACGAGGGCGACGAGGTCGGTGATGGGAAGGGAGAGAGGAAGGGCGACGGGAGGGGGTTGAGTGCGAGCGCGAAGGCTACGAGGCAGGCGATGGGAGGAGAAAGTGGGTGGGGGACGGGAAGGCGTTTTGTGGCGAGCGGGAAGGCGATGAGGTGGGTGATGGTGGGTGGGAGAGGAAATTGCGACGGCTGCATCTAGGGCGACGGGAAGAACGAGAGGGAGAACGAGAGGGAGACGGGACGATTTGGGGGGCGACAGGGCTACAACGTGGGTGATGCGAAGGGAGAGAGGAAGGGCGATTTGAGGCGAGGGCGACGGCGACAAGGAGGGTGATGTGAGGGGAGAGAGAAAGGGTGACGCGATGGTGACGGACGATGTGAGGGAAGAGTGTGAGGGTGATAAGAGGGGTGATACGAACCGAGAGAAAAAGGGTGATGGGGGGAGAGAGAGAGCAACGAGGGTGATGGGAAGGCGGTGACGAGGGTGCCGCGAGGAGCGACGAAAAAAGCGAGGGCATATGTGACTGGGAGAGTAACGCTGCGAGGGAAAAGCGAGAGGGGCCGACGATCACGGGGCGACGGGCAGGCATTTCGGGGCGAGCGCGAAGACGCCGAGGTGGATGATGGGACGGGAGAGATGAAGGGCGACGGAAGAGAGGAAGACGGGAGGGGAGGGGCGACGGGAGAGAAGACGGGTGACGGGAGAGAGGATAGGAGACGGGAGAAAGAAAGGGCGACGGGAGAGAGGAAGGGCAACGGGAGAGAAGGGCGACGGAAGAGAAGGAAGGGCGGCGGGAGAGAAAGAAGGGCGGCGGGAGAGGAAAGCGACGGGAGAGGAAGGGCAACGGGAGAGAAGGAAGGGCGGCGGGAGAGAAGGAAGGGCGGCAGGAGAGGAAAGCGACGGGAGAGGAAGGGCAACGGGAGAGGAAAGGCGAAGGGAGAGGAAAGCGACGGTGGAAGGGCAACGGGAGAGGAAAGGCGACGGGAGAGGAAAGGCGATGGGAGGGGAGGGGAGAGATAGCGTGGCGACGCGAACTGAGGGGAGGGCCGCGACGGAAGATAGCGAGGGCGACGTCGATGGAGGCGACAATTCGGGCGACGGGACGGCGTCGGGACGGACGGCGCGAGGACGAGTGAGTCGGGAGGACGAGTGAGGCGGGATAGGAAGGCGGCGAGAGGGTAATCTAAACGGCACAATTACTGCGCAATCATGACACATAATCACTACGCGCCTAAGTTGCGGTGACAACAGCCTAAGTTGGGGCCATATGGCTAGACAAGCAACTAAAAACTAAGAAGCACGGAAAACTGAATGGAAGACGTAGTAGTACTTCACCCATGCCCAACTTGAACGCGAAGCTGGGCAAAAAATCGCAGGGACGTGACAAAACGATCGCAGTGCTTCTGCTCTGCGGCTCCCCAAACAGAGATGCGACGCCTGACGTGCTGTGTTCCTTTTTTCAGTTTTGGCGGGAACCAATCAGATTTGTTCGATCTGTTCAAACGCTCTCAATGAAACAGTGCAAACTTGTCGGTTTGGTTTTGAAAATTGTTTCGCTCGACAAGCTCTCTTTCAAGCTGGAGACGGGTTCACTATTTTGCATTTCGGCTTTAAGTAAACCAGCCGCTTAGCTTTGCCCTGGTCTTGTTCGCGATATCATGGCCATTATACTCTGGAGGTTAGAGCGAAGCACATTGATATTGAGTGGGACATGGTCTTGCCTCTGGTATTGAGTGAGATTTTTTGGGGGGCACATTGATTTATCAATGTATGTACCGTATCTCAAATCCTATATGGCTGTTACCGTAGTTGTGAAGTTTTTTGCCGTAGTCCACGTCATGCAAAGCATAAGAGCTACATCGACAGTGAAATGTACATCGCATTAGGACAATGTACAGTATACGAAGGTTGCCCAACAAAAATATACGTAAAAGAAATATACGGTAAATGATAGTGGGCACTGTGAAAATGATTACTTTGTCGTGGCATCACGTCACATAAAGCACAAAAACAAAATATCAGATAAACATTTGATGTACACGTTTGATCACTAAACTGCAAAATTGGATGCCATATGGCAATGTTTCTGGCACGAACCATTTGCCATGGGGGTAGTGCAAGGTTGGGACCTCTCCACCTTAAGAGTGAGGGAACTGTTGAGCAGCGGGGAACCCTCACACATGGCATTCACCCTCCATGTGATGGCACATCCACCAGCATGAGATGGGACCCTGTCACAATGGACTGTCAAAATTTGCAGGTACTATCACCACCACCACCACCACCACCACCACCACCACCACCACCACCACCACCACCATACCACTTGATGCTTCACGCTCACCCTCCCCCTCCCACAACCCCTACCCTCCCTCCTCTTCCTTCACCCCTCCAGTCTTGTTATGGACAATAATTCAATATTGACCCAACAATCATTCTCCTTGAGCTGCTGTGCTCCCAAAACAATGTGTCTCCGTCTCTGTCCAGTGCCACTGGAGGATGGCAGGACTGCCTCTGCCCCCTGCCCCCTGCCCCCCTGACCCATGCCCCATGCTCCCTGCCCCCTGCCCCCTGCCCCCCGCCCTTTGCCTCTGCCTCTGCCTCTGCACTCCCCCTAGTGGTGCCGATTCGTAGCGCTGCTGCGGAAAATGCAGCAGGCGCACGGCACATCATGCACACATGCATGCGAGAAGGCACGTCAAGCCAAGCCCAAACACCCCACTGCTCACAACCCCTCCACCATCCCCCCCCTCACTTTCCCCCTGCTCCTCTCACTTGCCCCCTGCTCCGCTCACTTGCCCCCTGCTCCGCTCACTTGCCCCCTGCTCCCCTCACTTGCCCCCTGCTCCCCTCACTTGCCCCCTGCTCCTCTCACTTGCCCCCTGCTCCCCTCACTTGTTCCCCCTGCTCCCCTCACTTGCCCCCTGCTCCCCTCACTTGCCCCCTGCTCCCCTCACTTGCCCCCTGTGCGCTTGAGCGAGGCGAAGAAGCCTCCTCGCCTCTCCCTGCGCCTCTGCTCGCCCTCGCCCTCCTCCTCCACCTGCGACTCGGGCACCACACAGGCACAGGGCACACAGTGGCCAGGGAAGCACCGGGGAAAATGATATAGTTGAGGATGAGGCAAACGATGAATCAGTTGGCACATGTGATTCACACGGAGCACATGCAGCATGACCCGATGCCCCTTCTCATGTGCTATGCCCCTCCTCATGTGCCATGCCCCTCCCTTCCCACGCACCACATGCATCATGCATGAGTCAGCATCGTCGAGTCACCATCGCACATGCTTTGCTGGAGATCTTCGCCTGGTTCTTTCTAGTCAAGATTCACATGTTTTCAAAGGAAACCCATCACTTGTGTAATCGCAGACATGAAAACGTTTCAGGTGTCTCTACAGAGTAGATGATCTTACATGTGGCCCTGGGGCTACGTAGCTTGACCATTCAGGATTTCAGCAGACCTGTCACACTGCAACGGCCCTTGCAGGAATAGAGCTCACACTCGGCAATGCCCCTCCCTCTCACCTCATGAGCCATGTCAGCCAGCAGGCGCAGCACGGCACTGAACTCGGGGCGCTCAGCGGGGTTGGTGTGCCAGCACCGCACCATCAGCTCCGCCACCCGCGGATGTGTTCCCTTGGGGATGGGCGGCCGCAGCCCCTGCCGTGGGGGAGAGGGGGGACAGGGGGGTGCAGGGACGAGAGCATGAGCAGCAGTGCAGAGTGTGAGTTGGTGCGGCTGTGGAGAGAGTGTGGGTTGGTGCAGCGTGTGCAACCTTATGACCAGGTCACAGCCACTCCCACACCCGGTTCTCACAATTATTCTCACAGCAACCCCTCACAACCGCTTCACACCACTGCTCACCTTTTGCACCACACTGACAGCTGCTTGCAGAGGTGTGAGATCCGCATATGGCAGCTGTGGCATGTGGCCCGCACACATGCACGACAACAGGCACATGCACAAGTGCACACACGGAGAGTGAGGGAAGAAGGGGAATTATGAGACTTGGGAGCTGATTCATGCACATGTGCCTGCACGACGACCTTTGTTTGCAAGGCCGCTTGCCTTCCAAAGACCCCCATCTCGCCCTCCAAAGACCCCCATCTCGCCCTCACCCCCCCACCCCTCCCCACCTTGCCAGCAAGCAAGGTGAGACGAGCAGCCCACCTCACCCCATTCCCCATTGCACCTGCCCCATCTCCCCCAGACCCCACCCACGTGGTCCACATGCAGCAACCCCAGCGCAGCGCAGCGCACCTTGCCGGTGAGTAGCTCCCACAGCGTGATGCCAAAGCTGAAGACGTCCGCCTTGTGGTCGTACGCGCGGTGCTCTATCACCTGCCACACGCATGGTGCGCCGTGCACGGTGCAAGGGGCATGGGACATGCACTTCAGAAAGATTCACCGTGCACCAAGATTAAGCGATGGAGACGTTTCTTAAGCTTATGTTTTGTATAGATTGTATGTACATTACTGAAGATGATTCTCTGTACTAAAAGTAATGCGTTACTTAAGCGCATCTATCTTCCGTACTGAGTGTACACGCACTACTTGTGTTTATGTTTGCATAAACCGTCAGCATCCCCACCTGTCTCCAGCGGTACGTGCCGGTCTCACCTCGGGCGCCATCCAGCGGTACGTGCCGGTCTCGGCCGTCATGATGCCGCTGCCCGCCTTCACCCGCGCCACCCCGAAGTCCGCCACCTTCACCACCTGTGCGCAGGCCAGGGAGGTGGGGGGTGGGAGGGAAAGGCAATGGGCAAGGCTATGGGTCATGGGCACGGCCATGGGCCTTAGGTGGGGAATGAGTGGCGGGACGGCAGATGGGAGCAGGCAGCAGGGGCAGTGGCAAGAGTGAGCAGCGCACCTCGTTTTCGTCCATGAGGAGGTTGGCGGCCTTGAGGTCGCGGTGGATGATGTTGTTCTTGTGCAGAAAGTCCATCCCCTTGGCCACGTCCATGGCCACGCGCACCACCATGGGCAGCCGCATGCTGCCGCGCTGCTTGTGAATGTAGTCGTACACACTGCCTCCCACCATGAACTCTGTCGGTCACATGCACGCACGCAAGCATGCATGCACGCAAGCACACACTCACGCACGCACGCACAAACATAGACACACACACACACACACACACACACACACACACACACACACACACACACACACACACAGAGAGACCAAGAATGGAGGGAGAGGAATCGTAGGATGGCATGGCACTGCACAGGTTGGTGACACGGATGCAATGAAACATTAGCAGAATCCTCTGATTATTCATGCGTCAAATCAAAGGAAACATCTGATTCTGGCACACCGATCCTGTGACTAGTTGGCGTGCGTACCTGTGACTATAGAGAGATTAGGCGGCTTGGTGCAGGCTCCAATGAATTGCACCACATTCTTATGGCGAACCTTCCTGTTGAGGCCACGGGTTGAGGCGAGGGTTGTGCACACACGCGAACATTGTGGCGGGAGTGATGGTAGTGACGCGGGTCAGGCAGACAGTCATACATGACGACAGGGACGAGGCGGTCACATGGAATTACATCGCACTGGCATCACACAGCATGACCTCATGAT
The DNA here is from genome assembly GCA_947471745.1 of Closterium sp. Naga37s-1. NCBI lineage: Eukaryota > Viridiplantae > Streptophyta > Zygnematophyceae > Desmidiales > Closteriaceae > Closterium > Closterium sp. Naga37s-1. The sequence goes on from CANJKZ010000528.1 coordinate 26,439, forward strand.
GTACACCTCACCTCATGATGTACACCTCACCTCATGATGTACACCTCACCTCATGATGTACACCTCACCTCATGATGTACACCTCACCTCATGATGTACACCTCACCTCATGATGTACACCTCACCTCATGATGTACACCTCACCTCATGATGTACACCTCACCTCATGATGTACACCTCACCTCATGATGTACACCTCACCTCATGATGTACACCTCACCTCATGATGCACACCTCACCTCATGATGTACACCTCACCTCATGATGTACACCTCACCTCATGATGTACACCTCACCTCATGATGTACACCTCACCTCATGATGTACACCTCACCTCATGATGTACACCTCACCTCATGATGTACACCTCACCTCATGATGTACACCTCACCTCATGATGCACACCTCACCTCATGATGTACACCTCACCTCATGATGTACACCTCACCTCATGATGTACACCTCACCTCATGATGTACACCTCACCTCATGATGTACACCTCACCTCATGATGTACACCTCACCTCATGATGTACACCTCACCTCATGATGTACACCTCACCTCATGATGTACACCTCACCTCATGATGTACACCTCACCTCATGATGTACACCTCACCTCATGATGTACACCTCACCTCATGATGTACACCTCACCTCATGATGTACACCTCACCTCATGATGTACACCTCACCTCATGATGTACACCTCACCTCATGATGTACACCTCACCTCATGATGTACACCTCACCTCATGATGTACACCTCACCTCATGATGTACACCTCACCTCATGATGTACACCTCACCTCATGATGTACACCTCACCTCATGATGTACACCTCACCTCATGATGTACACCTCACCTCATGATGTACACCTCACCTCATGATGTACACCTCACCTCATGATGTACACCTCACCTCATGATGTACACCTCACCTCATGATGTACACCTCACCTCATGATGTACACCTCACCTCATGATGTACACCTCACCTCATGATGTACACCTCACCTCATGATGTACACCTCACCTCATGATGTACACCTCACCTCATGATGCACACCTCACCTCATGATGCACACCTCACCTCATGATGCACACCTCACCTCATGATGTACACCTCACCTCATGATGTACACCTCACCTCATGATGTACACCTCACCTCATGATGTACACCTCACCTCATGATGTACACCTCACCTCATGATGTACACCTCACCTCATGATGTACACCTCACCTCATGATGTACACCTCACCTCATGATGTACACCTCACCTCATGATGTACACCTCACCTCATGATGTACACCTCACCTCATGATGTACACCTCACCTCATGATGTACACCTCACCTCATGATGTACACCTCACCTCATGATGTACACCTCACCTCATGATGTACACCTCACCTCATGATGTACACCTCACCTCATGATGTACACCTCACCTCATGATGTACACCTCACCTCATGATGTACACCTCACCTCATGATGTACACCTCACGTCATGATGTACACCTCACCTCATGATGTACACCTCACCTCATGATGTACACCTCACCTCATGATGTACACCTCACCTCATGATGTACACCTCACCTCATGATACACACCTCACCTCATGATGTACACCTCACCTCATGATGTACACCTCACCTCATGATGTACACCTCACCTCATGATGTACACCTCACCTCATGATGCACACCTCACCTCATGATGTACACCTCACCTCATGATGTACACCTCACCTCATGATGTACACCTCACCTCATGATGTACACCTCACCTCATGATGCACACCTCACCTCATGATGTACACCTCACCTCATGATGTACACCTCACCTCATGATGTACACCTCACCTCATGATGTACACCTCACCTCATGATGTACACCTCACCTCATGATGTACACCTCACCTCATGATGTACACCTCACCTCATGATGCACACCTCACCTCATGATGTACACCTCCTGGGCGAACTCCTGCTGCAGCGAGTCGTTAAGCCGCTCGGGCTTTAAGATCTTGATCGCCACGTCTTGCCCGCAGTACGTGCCCCGGTACCTGGTGCCATGCCACGCCATGCCACGCCATGCCACACCATGTTGCAAGCAATGACGAGCACAAAGAGTGAGCATGAAGCATGCAATGAAGCAGGGCAGTGAAAAGCTTGAGTAAGCACAGCGGAGTCGATGCAAGGAGGTGGAGGAGCGGCGCACAGGTCACCAAAGGAGCCGGAGGCGATCTTGTGGTGCAGCTTGAGCTGCTGGCTGTCGATCTCCCAGTCGTCCCGCCCGTCCGTGGGGATGGGCACCCGTGACTCCGCCCCCGACACCATAGACCCCGCCCCCTGCCCCCCTGCCCCCGCCCCCCCCATGCCTGCTGACTCCGACCCCGCGGGGCCCGGCCCTGACTGCATTGACTGCATTGACTGGCCGGACGCCTCTGGCTGCATGGAGAGCGCTGCGCCCGCGCCCATCTGCCAGGTGGAGGGGCGTGTGCAGTGGTGAGTGAGGGTGAGGAGAGAGAGAGAGCATGAGCATCGTGTGATGGCAGCTGGTAAGGGTCGCGTGAAGCATGGAGTGTGTGCATCCACATGGCATCCGTGCAGCGAGGTGCAGCGAGGTGCAGTGAGGTGCAGTGAGGTGCAGGGGGAGGCAAGAGCGGGAGTGGAGCAGGGGGGGGTGGGGCTGACCTGCAGCACTCGCACCAAGGCTGCATGCAGATCCACCACGTCCTGCTGGCCGCGCATGCACGCACACCCACCCCCCCCCCCACACACACACACACACGGGCGCGCACACACCAACACACACACACCAACACACACACACCAACACACACACACGGGCGCGCACACACCAACACACACACACCAACACACACACACCAACACACACACACGGGCGCGCACACACCAACACACACACACCAACACACACACACCAACACACACACACCAACACACACACACACCAACACACACACGGGCGCGCACACACCAACACACACACACCAACACACACACACCAACACACACACCAACACACACACGGGCGCGCACACACCAACACACACACACCAACACACACACACCAACACACATGGCAGGGATGGGCAGGAGAGACGCAGAGCGGGTGAGAGCATGGAGAGAGGCAGCAAAGGGGTGAGAGGATGGAGAGGTGCAGTGGGGGTGAGAGGATGGAGAGGGGCAGTGGGGGTGAGAGGATGGAGAGGGGCAGTGGGGGAGAGAGGATGGAGGGGCAGTGGGGGTGAGAGGATGGAGAGAGAGAGGCAGTGGAGTGGGAGGGGGAGGAGGGGGGGGGGGGTGGCGAGGGCGGACCTCGGTGGGCCAGCCGTCGACGACGAAGACGTCGAGGGAGAGCCCGTCGGACGTGGAGAACACATGCGCCTCCCTTATGTTCAGCCCCGCGTCTGCTAACACCGCTGACAGCTGCCCCGCATGGGAGGACGGGAGATGGGGGGAGGGGAGGGGTGGGTGTATGGGGGAGTACAAGGAAGGGGGAGGAGGAGGGTTGAAAGGAAGGGGATTCGTATCCTCCTCGATCCGACCTCAAGGGGGATACATATAGCAAAACCTAGATGGGCTGTACTCGCTATAGAGCACCCCACTACAGGCTAGAGAATAACATTCTGACACCGAGTTGATAAAATCATGCATACATCGGGTTTATATAAGAATACGAAGGAATACGAAAAGACCTAGGCTAGCCATGTACTCTAAAGGGTACATTCCCTTATTACAGCAAGTTCAAACCGTACGGCGCGGGAACCCGTTCAAAACCTGTTCCCGCTCTTTTCATTTCAAGTGTTTCTGCCTGCATCGGTCTTGGTCAGACGGTTACTGCGTCGCTTCAACTCTTCTGACTCATCGACTTCGTACTCGGTAGAGTCGGCTCCTGTAGCCTATAGGAATGCCTTCTCATGTAATTTCATATCATAACACATCGTATGAATGTGCATCCTTGGGGGTAAATGACCGTTCTATCATCATTTACCTTCCATTACGTCGGAGGGCAAATGGCTGGCTCGGCATGGTTTTACAGGCCGACCAAAGTGTCGTACCAAAAAAACGCAGAGAGGGAAGCTACCTATTTCCCCTCGCCCCCCCTCTGCCAGTGTCCACAGAACACCACAAGTATAAATAGTACTTTCACTCTAGCTATAATACTTTATTGAATAATGTGATAATCATATAAGGACATGCAAGCCTGAACTAGAAAATATAGTACTAACGTAAGGATCCTTTTTTTAGTCGCACTTTAGCGGGTAGAGTTCGTAGGGGTTCGTACCAGCTCGGCCTACAATTTCGGCCCAAACCACCACGAGTCGCCCCGCAATAATCGGTACACTCCCAAGCCTACTTTCCCCGTGCTCCTCACCTAGTTAGGTCTCCCCCCCTATATTATCGTCAGTCTTTTGTTATCACAACAATCTCGATATTCACTCATTCGGCGCACTTAGGGCGTATCCAGGTTCGGGTCATGAGCACTGTTCCGGGCATGCGCAAATTGCGGATGACCCAAACTGCACATAACACCACTTCGGGGCCTTCGTGCGTGAGCGACCCGTAAACTGGCGCGCACGTTTCCCCGCCCAGAAAGCGACTCCCGTCAACCGTCGCTCCCAATCGGGCCGGGCCAAACCACCACACACGAAACACTCCTACCGGCCCACGCGACACTCAACCCACTCACCACACCGTCAAAATTCCCGGCGGGAAAAGTCACATTCAGATCTGCGCGGTTCCACAACGCCACCCAACCACCAAACTTGGCTACAATTTCGCACCCCTTTGGTTTCCGAGGCCCTAAGGTTACTCCACAAAGCATAGATCGCATCCAGAACTTCATACAAGCCCACCAGAACTCTCTCTACTCTCCCGCAACCTATCCCCAGCTCACGTCCATAGTAGAGCAATGCCCCCACGCCGGAGCACGCGCGGCAAGGGGAAAGATAGATTTAGCGACGATGAGCCTATGGAGGACCCACAGTATGTCGCATGGATGAAAGAGCAGAAGAAGCAGGGGAAGCCGTCCCCGTCAATCAAGCATATGGCAAAGGCCAAGCGTGACTCCGCCGGCGCATCCACTAGCGGAGGCGCACGGCGTGACTACGACGATGGCGCCGACACTGACGTCAGCGACGACGATCTCGAAGAGATCGTCTCGGAATCAGACAGCGAAGCCGATTCCGACAACTACAAGGATGGGAGCAACGACGACGGCCAGGATGAGGACGGCGGTGAAGAGGCAAGCGGCGACGAACGCAGCACACGCGCGTCGAAGAAGGAGAAGCGCCCGCCTGCACCGCGCAATAAGCGGGTGTGGTCGGACGCCGAGCTGGCCACCCTCGCGGCCGCACGCTGGAACACAAAGGACGATTTGAAAGCGATGCAGGGCAAGCAAGGGAGTCAGTACTGGATGAAACTGCGTGCACACATCGTCGAAGGGGACGCCTCGTGGAACCGCGATGAGGGGCAGATGTCGAACGCGTGGAAACGCCTGGAGAAAAAGTACCTAAAAACGAAACGTGGTGAAGGGCAGAGCGGCGGGAAAGCAATCAAGAAAAAGCCGTGGTGGGAGTACATGTATAATCTCAAGAAGCACTCGGCCAAGGCGAAGGCTCACGCACTGGACGGAGGAGGCGCCGCCACCGTGGACGTCCCTGCATACGCCCCGGTGCCCGGCACCACCGAGCGTGAGACGTCGGGCCCATCATCTCTGGAACTCCAACGCGGTGGCCGTCGGGCAAATAGAACGCCAGGTTAGTGTTGGGTTGGAAAGGCAGTGTTCGTGGTCTAATGCCTAAGTATTACCGTGAGTCACTGCAATTGACCACTCTTGCATTATACTTCTCAACAAATACATGCAATCAAATAGCAACAAAGCCGCCTTATTACCAACTATGCCTACACCCTCCCCTACAGACGCTGGTGACACTCCGCCACCCAAACGAAGGCGGGTATACGAAACCGCCACTATGGCAGCAGCAAAGCTGGTGAGCGATGCCATCAACTCCACCAACGCGAACGTGGTGCGCCAGCTTCAAGACTCCACTCAGACGCTTGTCGCCGTCATGAACATGGCGGCCCTTCAGGCTGGCGTGCGATTGCAGATGGCCACACCGCACGCACAACAGGCTGCGCCTCAGACGACGCCGGACCTCGCGCCACCTGTCGACACTACCGACGCCAACATGGCGTTCACGGAGGAGGTGGCAGAGCAGCCCGAGCCTTAGCGCGTTGACCTCGGCAGACGGTGACGCCTGAGGTAAGCCCGATGGATGTGCTTGCCAAAGTGGTGTCGGCGCGCGCGCAGATCGGCAAGTGTTGGGTTGTCTAGGCTCGGCCAGTGATAACGATCCATGCCGCTCTTAGTCCACCAGCCGTTCGGGAGCCCCGCCCATATGTAGCGTCGGGGGTTGTGCGTTTTCATCCTTGGAGTACTGACGGTCTGCAACATGTTGTGCAGGATGATGATGCAGGCCGTTCCTGCACACACGCGCCAGAGCTTGCTTTCGTGCCTGCGCGAGAAGAGCCTCCAGCGCCCCTTCAGTGCGCCGATCGTGCGCTCAACGACCATCCTGGTCGCGGACTGGACGTAGTTGTACGTCTGCTCCCACTTCTTCATAAGGCGACAACGTGGTGCGTGCAAGGGGGTGAGCATGTAGGACCTCAATGGGTATGCGGCGTCACCCACTAACTGATAGGGGGCGATTTCCCCACTCTCTAGCCTGCCATGCAGATCTGATGTAGAGAAAACACCTTGATCATGCATTGAGCCCGGATTGCCAACCGTGTAGTCCCAAATGACTCCCTTTGAATCACACGTGACCTGAAGTTGCACACTGTATACCGACTTCCTGTTGTAGTAGTCCCCACGGTGTGCCTCCATGCCGCGAATCTCAACATGTGTACCGTCAATCGCGCCAATCACGTTGGGGACTCCTTTGATGGCCTTGAAGTCCAGCGCCATCTCCTCCCGCACTTCTTCAGGAGGGAACTGCACCCAGTCCCGCTTGAACTTGCGGGGAAACCAGACCAAGAAGGCATCCACAAGGCGGTGGATGAGGCCCCTTGTCAGCCCAAACATTAGCCTCATGTCGTGGTAGGTCATGGCACTGGCAAAGTATTTGATCGGGATAAGACAGCAGAGAGATAGTGGGACCTCGTTCACCTCCACAAAGCGCGACATTGGATGAGCCATTTTGTCAGCGATGAGGTCGAGTACTTCCCGCGTGATGCGGAAAGTGTCTTCAAACTCCTCGTCAAACATGGCGCGTATCTCCTCGACCCAATAGGCCACCCGTTCCTAGCGCTTGCGCTTCTGACTTTCGCGGCGGGCGGTTTCACGTCGCCCGCGCTCCCCATCCTCTGCCTGAGCCATAGGGAGGATATTGGTTAACCACTCCAATGCGGCTAGAGATACTACACGCTGCCAGGAGGTGAGGAGGTGCTCATGCCATAGGTGTAAGGCCACACACAGGATGAGAACCTGTGCGCTGACCATGGTTTATGGCCGCGCTATAAAAGCCGAGAGGACGCGCTTAACGCATTAAGAGCCGTGGGCGCTCGCATTCGGTTCATTACTGGATCGCGCAGTTGCTGGGAGCGCGTTTGTTGTGGGCGTCTTGGCGTGGAGCGGCTGGTTGCTTGTATATGGGGATCCTTTGCGTAGCGCTCAAACTGTGTGGAGTCGTGTTGTGGCTCTGTAAAAAGTGTCACACAATTGTTACCGGGTTTTTTTTACAAGTTTGGGAGGTGCAAATTTGACATTGATGGGCGTGAGTCAACTGAAGACGGTCGTCTACAGAGTGGTACTGAACATGGGGTCGCAGTGCATTATGATTGGTCGGGGGAACATTTTGACTGACGGTCGCATGCAGTGGGATGGATGACCCGAAGTTCGGACCGCGCGCGCCTCGACGCCCCACTTTGGGTCATGCGCTGATTGCGGATGCCCCAAACAGTAGAATGAATAGTGCTCATGACTGGAACCAAAGATATGCCCTTAGTTCATTCATAACTTTATTAGTATTCTCAAAATCATGAGCAAACACGGCCTTCCAATTGAGGCTTGCATCTTCTCAGGGCAACAACCAGGCGACGAACGGGAATTGCCGTCGCGCGTCACAGGGAACCTGCGAGTGTCGTGTGTGACGCCAACCCAGAGCGTCGCGCTGAAACGATTGTGAAGCGCGCCGGCAGCGCAGGCGGCGGACGTTCAGCGCACTCGGCAGAGCAGCAGCACGTGACTAGCAGCGGCGGACAGCAAGCAGCGCGCGCACTCATGGCGGCCTCTGCCGCATTGTCACTCCCCCTGCCGCCACGCCCTCTCCCCTGCCACGCCCTCATCGGCCGCACTGCCTCCGCCACCGTCGCATCCGGCAGCAGCGGCGAGGGTTCTGTCGCTCTCGCGGTTCCGCCGCGCGCAGCAGGGCGGGCGCGCAGGGAGACGATGATGGGCGCGCACGTGCATCAGGGGGCGCGGAGGTGGCGCGCCGTGCGAGCGACTATGGGGGGCGCGGAAGGAGGAGGTGGGGAGGGGGACGGGGAAGGAGAGGCGGACGGGAAGAAGGGTGGGGGCGAGGGGCAGCATGGCTGGGAGGCGTGGCAGGTGGCGCAGCGGATGTACGCGGCGGTGAACGCGCGGGACGTGGCGGGCGCAGTGGCGTGCATGGCGGAGCGGTGTGAGTACCAAGATATGATCTACCGCGATGCCCTCCACGGCAAACAGGTGCGCCGCTGCCCCGCCTGCCATGCAAGCTGCCATGCAAGCTGCCATGCAAGTAGCCATGCAAGCTGCCATGCAAGCTGCCATGCAAGCTGCCATGCAAGCTGCCATGCAAGCTGCCATGCAAGCTGCCATGCAAGCTGCCATGCAAGCTGCCATGCAAGCAGCTATGCAAGCTGCCATGCAAGCTGCAAGGCTTTGGAAGTGTTGTTTGAAACCCTCCAAAACCTCCTGCTCCCCTACCACGTATGCCACCGTCCCATCTCGTCCTGTTTCCGCCTCTCCTCCTCCCCGTGCTCCGCCCCCCCCACCACGGACCACACACCCCACGTGCCCCCCAGGCGGTGGAGCAGCACCTGAGGCGCGTGCTGCACGCCATGCCGCCCGGAGTGGCCTTCATTATTGACGACATCTCCACCGGGGATACCCGTGCCTGCGGGGTGATGTGGCACGCAGGTGGGGTGATGTGGCACGCAGGTGGGGTGATGTGGCACGCAGGTGGGGTGATGTGGCACGCAGGTGGGGTGACATGGCACGCAGGTGGGGTGACATGGGGAAATCGTTTCAGGGGGAGTTGTTGGCATTGGGCATCAAACAACAGTTCACTTGTCCCTATAGTCCTCAGCAAAATGGAGTGGCAGAGAGGTTTCATCGCACTATCCAGGCTATAGCTACCACTTTCCTTCAGTTCAAAGGCCTTGACAAGCTCTGGTGGGGTGAGGCAATCACTATGGCAATTTATGTTCGCAACAGGAGACCCACAAGGCCCTTACCGGAAGGTGTAACGCCATATGAGGCTTGGTTTGGAGTTAAACCAGATCTGTCTATGCTTCGTGTTTTTGGTTCCATGGCCCAATACCGTGTTCCAGATGCAAAGAGACTCAAGCTGGACAGCAAAGCTCATTGGGGCCTCTTCATCGGCATGAGCAATGAGAGCAAGGGATGGGTCCTTTGGGATCCTGTCACCAAGCGAGAAGTGGTTTCAAGGGATGTTGTCTTCTATGAAGACATGTCCCTTGCAGGTTGGCATAAGTTTTCCTCTTCCTCCTCTCTATCCTCTATCCAACAGGAACCAGCAAGCGCACCTGAGGAAACAACACAAGAGGAGGAAGAAGATGACACCGATTCTGACCATAGCGGACCGATCATCGATCTCCCTCAAGCCGTCGTCAACGAGTCCAACCGTGCCACGCCAGTGCCACCAGCAGCTACTCAACCAAGTGGAGATGAAGTTCAGCCATCAAATGAAGACAATCCACCGCAGCAAGTCACCGTTCCATCACCACCAAAGGAGCAGCAGCCAACAGTCACAAACCAGCCAGCTATATCAACACCAACCTCACAATTTCAATGCCAACCGGATCAGCCCACCACTACGCCATCAAACCCATCACCAGCCATCACTCCAGAGGCAACTACAGAAGCTCATCATCATCCCATGCAGCAGCAATCAACAGCTACAAGACCCCAAGTACCTACATCAACACCATCTACGACTCTTCCTAGCAACAAGTCAACCGTCACCGCAACACCTCGTTCTCATACCACACGTTCATCACTTGTTCCAACGTCAAGCCAGCTCATAGCACGAGGATCACTTCAGCGAGTCACCACCAACACCAGCTCCAACAGTCCACTTCTTCACCCAAGACCTTTCTCAACTTCACCCCCACGTCCCGGATTCGGTCGTCATCAGTTACCACCATCTTCAACACCGAGCAACAACACCAACCAGCCCCAACCATCACCACCTCTCGACAAGGCAGCGTCATCATCAATTCCCAAGCTTCTAGTCTCAAGATCCCCACCAAGAGCATCTTCACAACCAACTATGCCGACAAACGTTTCAGCTTCACCGCCACGAGTCACCATACCTAATCCTCAAGTCAACACCGATAATCAAGATATTTCCACGCCAGGAGAAGAACAAGCAGCCGTGCCGCCGTCGCAGCCGATGTCGCAGCCGTTGTCTCAGCCGCAAATGACCGCATCAACGCAATCAAACACTGTGAGACCGAACCCTACCACTAATGTGTCTCAGCCAACTGAGGAGTTTGGTAAAGGTAAACGAGTCCACAAGGTAAAAAAGCCCTTCAATTTCATGGTTGACATGTCATCAAGGTGCACATGTGAGGAGAGTGAGAATTGCATTCACAAGAAGGTAGAGGCAATATGCATGGCAGCATCACACCTTCCGCGAGAGCCCTTGAGTCGTCGTGAGGCAATGGCAAGTCCCGAAAGAGAGCATTGGTTGAAAGCCGAGGAAGAGGAGATTGAGAGTCTCATGAAGCGAGGTACATGGCGTCTTGTTGAGCCACCTCCAGGGAAGAAGGTAATTGGTGTCAAATGGGTGTACAAGATCAAGGTAAAAGGTGATGGTAGCCTCGATAGGTACAAGGCAAGGTTAGTGGCAAAAGGTTATTCCCAAATTCCAGGTCTTGACTTCACCGAAACCTTTGCCGTGGTAGCAAAGTACACCACGGTACGAGTCCTCCTCGCCATAGCCGCATATCTTGGTCTCCATATCCATCAAATGGATGTCAAGAACGCATTTCTCTACGGTGTCTTGGAAGAAGAGGTATACATGGCACAACCCGAAGGTTATGATGACGGTACGGGTCGAGTGTGTCGCTTGGTAAAGTCCCTTTATGGTCTCAAACAGTCCCCACGGGTTTGGTATCATGCTCTTGAGCAGGTACTTTTCAAGCATGGTTTCACAAGGTCCATGCGAGACAACGCTCTGTACTTCATGCACACGAGTGAGGGGGAGTACATTTGGCTCTTGGTATATGTCGATGACCTCCTCCTAGTCTCAGGTTCTCTTGATCTTCTCAACAAGGTGAAAGGTATTCTCACGAGTGCATTCACGATGACCGATCTTGGTGAGCCGAGTCATTATCTTGGTATGAACATTGTGAGAGATCGTAAGTCACGGTCCATCTTCCTATTCCAGCAAAGGTACATCCAAAAGGTCCTTGAGAGGTTTGGTCTTGATGATAGCAAGCCATCACCTACCCCACTTCCTTCCAAATTTGTCCCTTTGTCTTCACATCAGCCCTATGAAGAGAGAGAGTCAAGCCTTGATATCATAGGTATTAAAGAGTTGTGTCTTGAGGAGAGTGAGCATCATGGTGAGAATTCACTTAAGGTATCCCCACAAGACCTAGCTCTGTACCAAAGTCAGGTTGGGTGTCTCATGTATGCAGCCCTATGCACAAGGCCCGACTTAGCATTCACGGTATCTAAGCTAGCTCAACACATGAGTGCCCCTTCACCTATTCATATGCATGCAGCCAAGCGAGCTCTTCGGTATCTCAAAGGTACTTCTAATCATGGTCTTCTCTTCCAAGCCAGCCCATATGCAAGCTCCCTCCAAGGCTTTACCGATGCAGATTGGGCGGGAGAATTGAGCACACGCAAGTCTACCGGCGGCTACATCTTCCTCATGTGTGGTGCCGCTGTTTCTTGGCAATCGCGCAAGCAAAGTTGTGTGGCACTTTCAACAACCGAAGCTGAGTACATGGCAATGACCGAAGGAGCAAGGGAGGCAATCTGGTTACGTGGACTCTTGGAGGAATTGAGGCAGCCGCAAACTCAACCAACTCCGTTCTACGTGGACAACACTTCAGCCGTAGCTCTTTCCAAGAACCCGGTTCATCATGGGCGTACAAAACACATCGAGGTGCAGTACCACTTCATTCGTGAGCAACTAGAGAAGGGAGTTCTCGCCGTCAACTTTTGCCGTTCATTCGATCAAGCAGCAGATTTCATAACCAAGGTTCTTCCACATGATGCATTCAACATGTGCAAGGCAAGAGCAGGCCTCATGACACTTCATGAAGCAGTGGAGCAGTTTGAGGAGAATGAGGAGTGTGAGGGGAAGAGACGTGGGCAGCAGCATGAAGTGTATGCTAAGGAGATGTGAAAGGAGCATCAGCATGGGTGTATGTGTGCTTCGGGTCTGGTGCGAGGGGGAGTGTTGGAGAATCGAGTTTCTGCCGCCCCAGCCCTTTGCACACAAGCAGCAGCAAGGGGGAATGTCGGCGATGAATCAGAGCTTCGGGAAGTACTTCGAAAGTTCCACCACCAATCAGATTTCAGCCGAAGACTCGATATAGTTCAAAGCTGCCTTCAAACCGAAGTGTTGGCAGTTTCTACAGGTTTCTACACATCAGAATCAGCTATAACAGAAATATCCAGAGTTTTCTTATTCATGCACCTCATGTGGCACTCAAAGTCACTCAAGGTTCATCCAATCTAGATTGTGCCCAAGTTACCAGGGAAGTTACATTGTCTATCAGCCTAGTTTGAGCTTTCAATCTGTCTTGTTTGTGATGCCTAGAGTTGTGCTTTAGTGGGCTTGTTAATCTTGAACATAGTGAAGTTTTACCTCATCCAGTCAATTCCAGCAGCCCTGCTAAGACTTTCCAGCCAATTTTCCAGCCCTCCAGTAGTCACAGCTACTCTGTTTTACAAGTCATCGATCCCCTCCCACGATCGATCCTGGCAAATTGAAAACAGAGGCCTCGTCCTCATTAGCTAGGCGTAGGAAAGAGCACCCGCGTCATGTGCCCGTCAGTGGCTCCCGCCCCCTTGCTCGCAATCTAGCGCGTTACCTTGGCGGTCGACTAGAGCTGATTGTTAGCTCTACTTGAGATTGGAAGAGGAAATTTTCATTGTTACTAGATACCTTTATATCGCGAACGCAGCGATGGACGACAATGGCGAGGATTGCGTGTACTTCGGGCGCGCGTTGGAGCGCGAGGAGGGCGCGGGGGGCCGCAAGCTGCACCTGGCGGTGGCGGAGGGGCGCGCGAAGCAGGCGGTGCCGCCGTGGCAGCAGGAGGCGCGCGACGATGAGGGCAGGCGGCGGTTTCACGGCGCGTTCACGGGGGGCTTTTCCGCGGGGTACTTCAACAGCGTGGGGTCCAAGGAAGGTACGAGGCACCTGCCATAGGCTTGGAGCCCAAAACCGGTGAGAGGAAGCAAAAGGAGGGGTGCAGGGAAGGTTATTCCACCCCTTGCCGCCATGCGAGCGTGCGCCTTTCGCGCGCTGGGACTCTCTCTCGGATTCTCGCGCCAGTAGGCGCCGATGCGGCTGTTCCCTCGCCTGCTGTCCCCCTTGCTGCCGCTGTCCTGCTCGTCTCGCTGCTTCCTCAGTGGTCCGCTCGTCGGCACGAGGGGCGAGGTGACGCAACGCCCGAGGGGGCGACGGCAGCATCACTCATCCCACTGCTCTCCCCTTCCACCCCCGAACCCCCTCTCTTCATCCCAACCCCCCGCGTTGATCTGCCCGCCAACCCCTCACCATCCAACGCAGGGTGGCAGCCAGCATCGTTCCGCTCGTCGCGCTCGCAGCGCGCGGAGGTGCAGCCGCAGCGCGTGGAGGCGCTCATGGACGCCGACGAGCGCCACGACGCGCAGCGCGGCGCCGTGGCGGCCCAAAGCGCGTTCGACACGTTCGGCTTCACCGCTGCTGAGCGCGCCCGCCAGCTCGCCCCCGCCGCGGACCGGCGCCCCTCCGTGATCCCCGGAGGGGCCGTGGCAGAGCTGCTGGCGCCCGCTGCTGACTCCATCGGTGCGGCAAGGGGGGAAGGGAGGGGGGAGGCAGGGGGAGGGAGGGGCTGCGCCAGAGGAGGCAGGGGGAAGGGACAGCTGGATTGGATGGGTGGGGTGGCTTGTTGCCATTGGACTGGCTGCTGACTGCTGGGAGTGCAATGTGGAAACGTTATCCCTTCCCTGTCTGCCTGTGCACTCCACTTGTACCACGTCCCCCAGCCAACCTGTGCGTCTGTCCTCTGCTCTTCACGTCTCAACCCATTGCCTCAGTGCCCCATGCACTTGCATACCTCCTCCCCCCCCACTTTCCTTCCACCTCTCCCACTTCCCGCCCCTCTCCAACCCCCCTCCTTAATCCAACACGCTTCACATTCCCCCCTCCACCAACCTTCCCCGCTCCTCCCGTCCCCCTTCCCCAACCACCCAAGCCAGGCAAGGCGCTGCTGCGCAGGATGGGGTGGAGAGAGGGCAGGGGGCTGGGGCCGGACGAGGTGGCAGCTTCCAGGAAGGTGCAGCGCGAGGGCAGGCGGGCAATGCTGGCGCTGGCAGCGGGAGGAAGAGGGCGCGGGGAGGGGGGAGGAGACGATGATGGGGAGGCAGAGGGGGACGAGGACGATGAGGAAGGGGACGCATGGGGGGGTCGAGAGGAGATTGTGGGGAAGGGCAGGGGGGCAAGGGGTGGCAAGGACGGGGGGGCGTTGGCGGCAGCAGCGGCAGCAGAGGCGGCGGTGGCGGCGCAGCTGAGGGCGCCCAAGCGGGACACCCGGGGTGTGGGCTTCGATGCTTTCCAGGGCGCTGAGGATGTGCGAGGTCAGGCGTGCAGAGGGGTGGTGAGGCGTGCAGAGGGGTGGTGAGGCGTGCAGAGGGGTGGTGAGGCGTGCAGAGTGGTGGTGACTGGCATACTTGCAATGACTGCCATATGTGGAATGTCCCCTTGGTAATACTGTCTGCCATGCGTGCAAGGACCACTGAAGCTCTTCTTCCTCCCCGTTGCGTGTCACTCTCATTGCTCACTACAACTCCCTCATCCCGCCTTCCCGCCTTCCCCCTCCCTGCCTCGCCCGCCTCTCTGTTCTCTGGGGAGTGGGAGCAGAGCACAGGCAAAGGACGGCAGGGGGGGCGAGGGACGGAGGGGAGAGGGGGGGAGAGAGGGGCCTGGGTGGGCGGCGCAGGGCGGGTGGTGGCAGGCAGTCACTGTTTGCGGCGGGCAGTGGGCGGGTGGCGGGGGGGTTTGGCATCGGGGCTCTGGAGGAGGCTGGGGCTGAGGATGAGGATATCTACGACTTCGGTGAGATGCTGTGCGGTGGAGTTCGGTGGTGGTGGGTGAGGAGCGAGAGTGTGTTGTTGTGCAAAGAAAAGGTTGACTGCATGTGGTGGCTCGTTACCATGGTGGCACGTTACCATGGTGGCACGTTACCATGGTGGCACGTTACCATGGTGGCACGTTACCATGTGAGTAACTTCCTTGCTTTCCTCCTTCACTGCGCCCTTTTCTTCATGCGCACTGCGCTCACCCCCTTGCCCTCTCCCCCCGTACGCCCTCCCCCCCCGTGCGCCCTCCCCCCCCGTGCGCCCTCTCCCCCCGTGCGCCCTCTCCCCCCGTGCGCCATCCAGAGATACCGGCGGGCGAGCTGCACCAAGTGGCGAGCGACGAGGACGACGAGGGGGAGGGGCGAGGCGTGCATGCTGGCGGGGGCTTCATGGCCGCAGGCAGGCGCGGGCAGCAGGGGGGGCAGCAGGGGGCGCAGGGAGGGGCGCAGCAGGGCATGGCGTGGATGGGAGGGGTGGGCCGTGGGAGCAGCTCGGCTGTGCTGCGGGGCTTCTGTGAGGGGCGCGTGGCGCTGGAGGAATGCAAATGGTACTGCTGCCTGCCCCCCCCTTGCCTCACCCACACTCACTGCAGCCCAATGTGTGTGCTGTTGCTTCTGTTGCCTCTGCCACATGCCTTCCTGCCCACCACGAGCCTTGCTCCCTGCCCACCACGAGCCTTGCTCCCTGCCCACCGCACTGCTTCTTTCCTTAGCTGCAAGTCCGCGTTCACTTCCACCCACACTGCTTCACTGTCAACCAACCACGCCTTTTCACACACATGCTGCTCTCCTACCTCCCACCCTCCCTCCCACCCTCCCTCCCACCCCCCCCACCCACCCACCCTCCAGGTACCCGCCCCCCCACGTGCCCTCCTCCTTCACCCCCCACCACGTCTTCCCCTCCTCCCCACCCCCCTCCGCCATGTCAGCGCCCTCCACACTCGCCCCGCCGCCAGCCCCTCCCCCCACAGACGCGGCGGTGCAGGCGGCGGTGGAGGGCGTGGCGGCCATGGTGGCGCGCTGTGGGGCGCACGTGGAGGCGCTGCTGCTGTCTCGGGCAGGGGGAGGGGTGGGGGAAGGGGCGCAGGAAGGCATGGTGCAGGGCGCAAGCGCGAGGGAGGGAGGGGGAGGAGAGGGCAGTGCGCGGCTGGCGTTCCTGGTGGGCGGGGAGGGCAGTGCGTACTACCGGCGGCGCGTGTGGGAGCTGGCGGAGAGGCAGAGGGCCGCCCAGGGCAGGGCAGCAGCGGGCAAGGCGGTGGGGAGCAGTGGGGGGGAGCGCCTGGGGCCTGATGCGCGGGGCGCGCTGCTGGGCGAGCAGCCCCTGCCTTCCTCCCAGCCTGCCCCTGCTCCACGTCTATCAGCGCACCCCACACCCACCTCAACTGCTTTTCCTGCTGCTGCAGCTTCTGCCTTTACTTCTGCCACATCTCCTGCTGCTCCCCCTGCTCCCACCGTGCTGGCCTTCCAGCAGCACGGGGCGGCGGCTGAGCTGGCAGCGATGATGGCGGCGCGCTTCCACAGCAGCGGGCATGAGGATCGGGCGGGCAAGGGCGGCATGAGCAGTGAGAAGGCGGCGCTGCCTGCTGCACCCGGGGCAGGCACTGCGCTGGCAGGGGCGGCAGCAGTGGTGGTGGCTCGGCGGAGGGAGGAGGCGTGGAGGCCGCTGCCTCTGCTGTGCAAGCGCTTCAACCTGCCCGACCCGTACGCGGGCAAGGTGAGATGGCCGTGCCACCCTGTGCGCTTAGTTGGGCATCTCATATGTTTGCATAGTACATGTAACCTCATTGAAAGTTTGTATGCTTTGTATCATGTGAAAATACGTAGTGCTTACGGGCTGACCGGGAAACAGAGAGGAAAAAAAGGCTGCGACACTGATGTTGCAGAATCCTTCCAACTAAGCCTGTGAGGCAGCCCACAGACAGGTGACGTTGGAAGCCGTGTGTTGTCGTCTGGTGGCAACCAGTTCCTTCCTTGATGCGCGCACTGGTCGGCCAGCACGCCTCTGCTTGCCTGCCACCAGATTTCCCCGCTGCTCCCTGCCCCTTCCCACACGTCCACTCCCCTTCTTCCTCCCCCCGTGTATTCTGCCCGGCTGGTCCCACTGCCATGCCTGCCGCCCAAGTGGTTCACTCTGCTTGCACGCTGCACCTCTGCGCCGCACACCCGTGCGATTCTCTGCAGTCAACCCGGTCACAGCACATCGATCCACTTGTTCACCTTTTCACACGGCTTTCTTCTCTCTCCTCTCTCTTCTCCTTTTCCGTGGTCCCTCCACAACAGGCCCCTCCCCCCCCTCTCCACCGTCCCTCTCAGCTCGACACCCTCACCTCCTTCCCCCAAACCCTCCCCTCCACCACGCCCGCCCCCACTGCTGCCCCCACTGCTGCCCCCACTGCTGCCCCCACTGCTGCCCCCACTGCTGCCCCCTCGCCTCTCCTCTCCCTCCCTGCGCCTCCTCCTGCTGCGCCTGCCATGCCTCCTGGCCGTGATGGATGGATGGAAGGACACGAGGAGGGACACGTGAGGGAAGCGATCGGGGGAGGGAAGGATGACACAGGACGGGGGGGAGAGGAAAGTGCGGGAGTGTGGGAGGGGGAGGGGGAGGGGCAGGCAGCAGCGGAGGCGGTGAAGAACCGCCCCATGGACCTCTTCAAGGTGCCCCCCGCCTGCTCTCCCATGATCCCATCCCCTGCTCTTGCCGTTTTCTCTTTCTCTTTTATCGTCACTCTTGGTAGTCGTGAAGTTTTTACATTTGTGTTCCGTTAAACACTCACGTCACCTGCTTCTGTTTCCCTGTCTCCTTACTGCCCTCTGCTGCCAGTTTGTGACTCCAACTCCACCTGTCCCGCCACCCTGCACGCTCCCCTTCGCTCCAGGCAATCTTTTCGGATGATGAAGACAGCGACGACGATGCTCGTGCCACATCCGCAGCGCCAGGTGGCATTGATGACGTGGCAGCGGCAGAAGCTGCCACGCGGGCTCTTGCCCGGCTGGAGGCAGGTGACTTCCTGGAGGGGCTGGGCGAGGAGCTGGGCTTGCAGGTGGACCCGGGGGAGGTGCGACGCGGGGCAGGGGGCGAGGGCAGGCGAGAGGAGAGGGAGGGCAGCAAGGGTGCGAAGCGGGAGAGTAAGGCGGGAAAGGGGAGGGCAGGAAAGGAGCAGGAGGGTGGTGTGTGGGGCCAAGGGGGTTATGGCGCTGGCATGGCAGGCAGTGCGGAGGGTGCAGTTGAAGCAGGGCGGGCGGAACGGGCCAGAGAAGGAGTTGAGAACGTGGTAGGTGGAAGCGGGGCGAGTGAGGCAGCTGTGGGGGAGGAGCGGCAGAGTGATCAGGGAGACAGTGGAGGTGGTATGGCTGATGCACATGGACGCACGAGAGGTGGTGCCATGGGGGAAGGAAGGTGCGCACTTGCTGCTGCCGCTGCTGTCGCTGCTGTCAAGAAGAAGAAGCGTGTGCTGACGTCATCGTCGTCGTCATCAGCATCGTCGGGGTCTGACTCGGATAGCGCAGGCTCTTTGTCTGGTAGAGGGGAGGGGAGGAGGAGGAGGAAGGAGGGGGTGAAGAAAAGGAGCAATAAACGGTCACGAGAGACTGATGGGGGGAAGAAGCGACGGAAGAGGACGAAGAGACGAGACAGCGGGAGTACAGGAAGTGAAGAATCAGATCATGCAGCGAGGAGGAAGAAGCACAAGAAGAAGGCATCACGGAGAAAGCACCACAGGGGAAGGCATGAGAGCAGCAGTGAGAGCGATGGGAGCAGCAGTGAGGGTGACAACTGTGGGAGTGACAGCAGCAGCGAGAGGAGACACACCAAGAGCAGACGGCGGCATGGTGATAAGGGGGGGCGCAAGAGGCGGAACAAGTGACGTGATGGGTGAATCGAATGTTTTGTGACGATGTTTCAGAAGCTATGTGGTATATATGGTGATGAAGTTTTGCTGGTGGGAGTTGTCAGGATTGTCAATGGGACATGCCATATATTGAAGCGCGCGGCCCAAGTTACGAGTCAAGTTTTTTGAACTCTAATGTCGAGGGCTGTGCACGAGCGTGTTGAACAAGGTGCACCATAATCCCCCATATAGTAGACCCGGCGAAATAAAGCACCTGTGTTTGTTATATCCGGGGTGTGGCAGCACCCCGTTTTCAGATTGGATATAGCACCCCACCCCACCCTCCCCCACCATTTTTAAGTGCCCCTGCAATTGTTTCAGCTGGCGAAACTTCAGTAAACATCTGCACAAGCATACAGTACAAATTACACTACAAGCATACTCCTCACTTCAACATGCATCATTTCGTCGCACGTGCCATGCATGATGCATCCCAGCACATGCCCTGCATCCCAGCAGTATTATTTCTCCACATCAATCCACGGCCGTAAAACCGTGTTCAACTGCTCATTGCTCCACCCGCATTCGCGCACACACAACCGGGTAACCTGCCTCTCATCCACTATTAACCTGCCTCTCACCATCCCGGCTGCACCTTGTTAAAGTCCCACATCCAGCTCCTTCAGCTGCGGCATGTCACATTTCTGCAGCTTGCTCGTCGCCGGCCGCAGCTTGCTCGTCGCCGGCCGCAGCTTGCTCGTCGCCTGTGTGCCTGCGAGCGCGCTCACCTGCGCGCCCGCTCGCGTGCCCTTTATAGCTATCCTCACTCTAGCCTAACACACAAACATGTTTGGACACACCCCCATAGGCTAAGTGATGGACAGCAAGAGTCACGAATGGTCACAAGACCAGTTAAGAGAGGAAACACAACCAAGCTCAGGGTGGGTCTCAATTACAACACAGTACAAGCACAACCAAGCGGCCACAAAGCCAGTTCACATGTAGTGTTATAGTAGCAATAACAATACAGTGATCACAATCTAGCAAGAGTGCATTTGTAGGTATAGATATATATGACAGAGTGTAACAAGTAAGGCAACTCACTTCTCCTGATTTTTTTCCAAGTCCTTAAAATCATTAAGGCTATGAGATCCTTTCACTGCACGTGTTGCAGAACCTGACTTGTGCGGTCCACCCCTATGAGGTGCGGATGCAATGTGAGCAGCTGCCTGTTCGAAACGGTTGCCTTTGTCAAATGTTATATCTGCTACAGTTTGTTTAGGCTGTAGTGGGGTAGTTACTATGGGGTACAGTAAGTTTAGGGTTTCCTACTTGTACCCAACTCTTTCATAGTTCAATCACTCTTGTTGATTCTAACATGGTATCACGAGCCTAAGTTGCCACCTAGGACCGCTTACTACTACGGGCCCACTATTCCGCTAGAAGCGCCCTCGTGCGCCCTTCTCTGCTCGTGCGCCCTCGTGCGCCTTTTTTTTTCTGCTAGTGCGCCCTCGCGCGCCTCGCCCTTCGTTCTGCCCGCGCGCCGTCCTGCAGCCCTCGCGCTGCCTCCTGCTGCCCTAGGCCAGTGCGCCGCCCCTGCAAGTTAGTAAGGCCCTCGAGCCGCCCCTGCAGGCCCGTCAGGCCCCCGAGCCGCCTCTGCAGGCCCGTCAGGCCCCCGAGCCGCCACCTACAGGCCCGTCAGGCCTGTGAGCCGCCCCTGCAGGCCCGTCAGGCCCCCGAGCCGCCTCTGCAGGCCCGTCAGGCCCCCGAGCCGCCAACTACAGGCCCGTCAGGCCTGTGAGCCGCCCCTGCAGGCCCGTCAGGTCTGCGCGCTGCCCCTGCAGGACCTTGCCGCCCGACCGCGTGCCGTCCCTGCCCGCGCGCAGCCTCTGCCCGACCGCGCGCCGCCCCTGCAGGCCCTCGACGCCCGCGCGCAGCCTCTGCCCGACCACGCGCCGCCCCTGCAGGTCCTCGCCGCCCGCGAGCAGCCTCTGCAGGCCCGTCAGGCCAGCGCGCGACCCCGTCAGGTCGCTGTCGCGGCCCCGTCAGGCCGCAGTCGCGGCCCCGCCTTATCGCTGACGCGGCAGCGCCCTGCTGCTGACGCGGCCGCGCCCAGCGGGTGACGCGTCGTCGCCTCCTGCCCGCCGCGTCGCCCTGCCCGCCGCGTCGCCCTGCCCGCCGCGTCGCCCCTGCCAGCGGCGTCGCCCCTGCCCGCCGTGTCGCCCTGCCCGCCGCTTCGCCCTGCCCTACCCCGCGCCTGGCCCCTGGAGCAGCCGCACCTGCAGCCGCCCCTGGCCCCTGGAGCGGCCGCCACTGGAGCAGCCGCCACTGCAGGAGCCGCCCCTGGAGCAGCCGCCCCTGGAGCAGCGGCCCCTGGAGCAGCCGCCCCTGGAGCAGCCGCCCCTGGAGCAGTCGCCCCTGGAGTAGCCGCCCCTGGAGCAGCCGCCCCTGGAGTAGCCGCCCCTGCAGCAGCCGCCCCTGGCCCCTGGAGCAGCCGCCCCTGCAGCAGCGATCGTCGCGGCCCGCTCCCGCCCTGCAGCAGCTGCCGCGGAGCTTCCTGCCGCGGTCACGGCCCCGCCCTGCCGCTGCAGCGGCCCCGCAGCCGCCTCCGTCGTGCGCCTGCCCTTCCCACCACTGGTGAGCACTGCCCTGCCCGTGCTGCTACTGTTGTTACTGCTGCTGCTACTGCTCCTGCTGCTCCTGCTGCTACTACTTCTACTGCTGCTCCTGGTGTGGCCAGATGCAGCTCCAGGGCCGTCCGCGTGTGTCCCTCACGCCCCAGCAGCTTCGTGAGTGGTACGCCAGTTGGGGTTGTCGGGGTGGCAGTAGTGGGAGTCGTCCTGGAGAGGGTAGTTCGGGAGCTTCTTGTAGTGGCACGGTGCAGCAGCAGCGTCGACTGCGCGAGACTCGTTCGCCCCAGCAGCTTCGTGAGTGGTACGGTCAGAGTCGAGGGTCGCTGAGTACTGCTCGCTACCCGCACGTTATTAGCACGGGTGCCCGGGCTGGTCAGCCTTGCGGGACGCCTGGTCACACAGAGTCTCGCTGCTTCGCCCGTCTGAGCGACGCTTGGCGTACAGAGTTTGGCGACGACGCGGAGCTCCCCGACTGGGTGGAGCTGCTTAGGCAGAGGGTAGATATCTTTGCTCTTGACTATGATGCTATTCTCACTGCAATGTATGCATTGTCTACTAGTGCCGAGGGAGCCTGTCACCTGTGTGTGCCGCCTGACCCCGGTATCCAGTCTGCTGCTCTAGGTGCTCGTGCGTCTCCTGCTCCAGGTGCTGGTGAGGCTGCTGCTCTAGGCGCTCGTGAGTCTGCTGCTTCAGGTGCTTGTAAGTCTGCGCCTTCAGGTACTACGTCTACTGAGGCACTGCACACCTTCACACTGGACTCAGGTGCTTCCCGCTGTTTCTTTCGCGACCGCATTGCCCTCGAGCAGCTCCCTAGACCGGTTGCTGTCTCCCTGGCTGACCCCTCCGGGGGTCCGGTCCTTGCGACCTCCACCACTGCCCTCCCTTGTCCTGCTGTCCCGTCCGGCACGCTGTCGGGCCTTTACCTCTCCTCGTTCTCTACGAACTTGGTGGCGGGTTCTCCGCTCCAGGACGCGGGTGTTCACCAGTTCACCCCTGCCTACGAGCGTGTGACACACTGCACGTGTGCCCGGACGGGTCGTCACCTGGCTACCTTCACTCGGCAGCCGGGGTCGGACTTGTACACACTGACCAATAAGTCCCCTCAGATAGCGGCGTCTGCGTCTGCGTCTGCGTCAGGTCAGTTGTCCGCCCCCTGCTCGTGTCGCACCCTGTCGCACCGGACGGTCCTCTAGCACCACCGCATTGGGCACCCTTCGATGCAGCTCCTTCGTGGCATGCACTCTCGTTTCCTTGTCTCTGGTCTCCCCAGGTCACTGCCTCCCCTGCCACCGTCCCCTGCCCCTCCTTGCCTTCCCTGTGTCGAGGGGCGGCAGCGTGCCACCCCTCACTCCTCTGAGTTTCCCCCGACGGAGGCTCCTCTGCAGACCCTTCACTTGGACGTGTGGGGCCCAGCCCGCGTCCGTGGACAGGGCGGAGAGCGCTACTTCCTACTGGTAGTTGACGACTACACGCGTTAAACCACGGTCTTCCCCTTGCGCACCAAGGGAGAGGTCCCTGCTGTCTTGATCCCTTGGATCCGCGCTACCCGTCTCCAGCTGGAGAGGCGCTTTCGCACGGACCTTCCCGTCCTGCGACTGCACTCTGACAGAGGTGGTGAGTTTTCCTCCGGCCTCTTGGAGGCCTTCTTTCAGGGGGAGGGCATTGAGCAGACGTTCACGCTTCCGGCCTCTCCTCAGCAGAATGGGGTTGCTGAGCACCGCATTGGCTTGGTCATGGAGGTCGCTCGTACCTCCTTGGTCCATGCGGCTGCCCCCCATTTTCTGTGGCCGTTTGCGGTCCGGTATGCCGCGCATCAGCTCAACCTCTGGCCCCGCGTCTCCGCTCCGGAGACCTCGGCCGACACTGCGTTGGACGGGAAAGGTTGGCGATGCGTCTGTGTTCCGTGTCTGGGGATCTCGTGCCTTTGTCCGCGATACGTCCGCGGACAAGCTCTCCTCCCGCGCCGTTCCTTGTGTCTTCCTGGGCTTTGTCCCTGACGCGCCTGGCTGGCAGTTTTACCACCCCACCTCGCGCCGTGTCTTCCCCTCTCAGGACGTCACGTTTGACGAGTCGGTCCCCTTTTACCGTCTCTTCCCTTACCGCACTGCCCCGCTCCCCCCTCCGCCGCTCTTCCTCACGCCAGGTGCTGCTTTGGTAGACCCCCCGCCTCCCCAGGGTCCTGCTCCCTCAGGTGTTTCCCAGGTAGACCCGGTCGAGCCTGTCGAGGTAGCTGTTGACTCTGGCCTTGTGCGAGGTACTGAGCGTGCTGAGCCTGAGCGTGCTGAGCCTGGTGGTGCTGGGTCTGGGGGTACTGAGACTGGGGGTGCTGAGCCTCTGGGTGCAGAGAGAGTGGGGGTGCTGAGCCTGGGGGTGCGGAGACTGGGGGTGCTGAGCCTGGGGGTGCGGAGACTACGGGTGCTGAGCCTGGGGGTGCAGAGACTGCGGGTGCTGAGCCTGAGGGTGCTGTGTCTGGGGGTGCCGAGCCTGGAGGTCCTGAGCCTGGAGGTAGTGCGCCTGGGGGCGCTCTCTCTTCCCAGCAGCTGCGTGAGTGGTACTCTCGGTACTGTCGCCGCCGCCGTGGTGTTGTGGGAGCTGGAGGTGCCGCTGGAGCTGGAGCTGAGGGTGCTGGACCTACTGGAGTTGGTGTCGCTGCTGACCCGAGGGTTGTCGCTGGAGGTGCTGGAGCCACTGGTCCTCGAGGTGCTCATCCTGGCGGTACTGCAGCTGCTAGGACTGGGGGTGCTACTGGAGCTGCTGGAGGTGCTACTGGTACTTGGACTGGTGGTGCTGCAGGGGCTGGAGCTGGAGGTGCTGACACTCGTCCTCCTGCTGGTGCTGGAGCCGACGGTGCGGCTGGAGCTGGTGCTACTGGGGGTACTGGAGTTGGCGCTACTAGAGCTGCTGGTGGTGCTGCAGGAGTTGGAGCTGCTGCTGGAGGTTCTGGTGCTGTCTCTGCTGGTTCTGGGGGCACTGCACGGCCGCGGCCGTACTTCGTTCCGCTTCTTCAGCAGGTTCTTGGTCAGCCGCCTCCTTCTTGTCCTGCTCCCTCCTTAGAGTGTCCTCCGCCTGTCCAGTCGCAGTCACAGCTACAGCCTGCCTCGCCACTCCCTGGTCCCTCTCCCTACAATGGTCCGACAGGAGGTCTTACGGAGCGTCGTGAGCCTGAGTCTCGTCCTGTGTCGCCTGAGTCTCGTTCTGCGTCACCTGTTCGTGCTGCTCGCACTGGTCGTCGTGTCCCGCGTCAGCGTCCTCCTGCTGTCCCAAGCACTCACCAGATGACGCTTCATCCTTCCACTGCTCCACAGCGTGTCCCTCTGCCTTCTCCTCCTGCGTCCTCCCTTCCTGCCCTTGCTGACCCGGAGTCTGACTCTCTTCGTGCTGCTAGTCCTACTGTCACGCGTCTCCTGGCCACTGCTGTCACTGACCCTTCCTTTGAGTCAGCTGCTGCGTCTGCCTTAGTTGCTGAGCTTGTCGACTTTGCTGCTCACTGTCGCCTAGACTACGCTGCGAGTCTTGTTGCTGAGTCTGAGTCTGAGTCTGTCTGTCCTCCGTCCGTCGGGGGTGAGTGTGCTCTTGGCACGGACGTCCTTGAGGACAGGCAGGAGGAGTTTGAGTGCTTTGCCGCTACTGTACCTCATCTTGTGGCCATGCTGCTTGCACCTGAGGGAGACCCGGATGCTCCAGACATCCCGACCCCGCGCTCTTACGCTGAGGCGATCGCGGGTGAGTACTCCTCTTAGTGGCAGACACCCATGGATGCAGAGATGGCATCCTGGAAGTCCACTGGCACTTACGTTGACGACGTTCCCCCTCCTGGGGCGAACATCGTCAGGTGCATGTGGATTTTCAGGGTGAAGCGGCCGCCAGGTTCTCCGCCCGTCTTCAAGGCTCGTTACGTTGCTCGAGGCTTCAGTCAGCGAGAGGGAGTAGACTTCTTCCATACCTTCTCCCCTACCCCGAAGATGACCACTCTTCGGGTGCTACTGCACGTTGCCGCTCAGCGTGACTACGAGCTTCACTCTCTTGACTTCAGCACAGCTTTCTTGCAGGGCAGCCTGCACGAGGAGATCTGGCTGCGCCGCCCTCCTGGCTTGACTGGGGCGTTTCCTCCTGGTACCCAGTGGAGCCTCCGGCGGCTGGTCTACGGTGTCCGTCAGGCGCCACGTGAGTGGCACGACACACTGAGGACTACACTTGCGGCTCTTGGGTTCGCGCCTTCCACTGTTGACCCGTCGCTGTTTCTGCGCACCGACACTTCGCTGCCGCCGTTCTACATCCTCGTGTACGTCGCCGACTTGGTCTTTGCCACTGCTGACACTGAGGCTCTCGCCCACGTGAAGTCGGAGCTGCAGAAGAGACACACGTGCACAGACCTGGGTGAACTGCGCAGCTACCTTGGCTTGCAGATCACCCGGGACAGAGTACGCCGCACCATCACCCTGACTCAGTCACACATGGTGCAGCAGGTCCTTCAGCGCTTCGGCTTCACCTGGTCCTCGGCACAGGCCACTCCTCTGGCTACAGGCCACTCGCTCTCAGCTCCACCTTCGGACGAGTCCGTAGAGCCGAGTGGTCCTTACCTAGAGCTAGTTGGCTGCCTCATGTACTTGATGACTTGCACTCGTCCTGACCTCGCTTACCCTCTTGGTCTTCTGGCTCGCTACGTGGCTCCTGGTCGGCACAAACCTGAGCACATGGCTGCTGCTAAGAGGGTACTGCGCTACTTGTGCAGTACATCAGGCATGGGGCTAGTGCTTGGAGGGAAGAGCCCAGTTGTCCTCACTGGGCACTCAGACGCTTCTTGGGTTGACGACCAGGCTACTCAGCGGTCGTCACTGGGTTACACCTTCAGCCTTGGCTCTGGTTCAGTTTCTTGGCGTTCTACACGCTCGTCTTCAGTTCTCAGCTCCAGTTGTGAGGCTGAGATCTACGCCACAGCCATGGCTGCACAGGAGTTACGCTGGCTCACCTACCTGCTGACTGACTTGGGAGAGCGGCCTCGTTCTCCTCCAGTGCTGTACGTCGACAACAAGGCTACCATTGCCTTGTGTGAGGAGCACAGACTGGAGCACAAAACGAAGCACATCGCTCTGCATTACTTCCTAGCTCGAGAGTTGCAGCAGCGTGGTCAGCTTCGTCTGCGTTACGTGGCCACTCAGGCCAACACTGCTGATATATTCACCAAGGCACTTCAGTCTGGTGATCATCAGCGTTTCTGCACTATGCTAGGGCTTGTGCCCACTTTTTCTGACTTGCTGTAGGCTTTGCTTGTACTGTGATCTATATATATATACCTGCATGCTTGCTTTGCAAGGTAGAGATCACTGTGATGTTTGTGTTGCATATATGCCTCTGCATGTGAACTGGCCTTGTGGCTCTTTGCTTGTGCTCAGTGGTTGTGGTGACGTTGCGATCCACCCTGAGCTTGCTTTGCTTCTCTTGACTGGTCTTGTGACCCCTTGCTCTCCCCCACTTTGCCTATGGGGGTGTGTCAAATGTTATATCTGCTACAGCTTGTTTAGGCTGTAGTGGGGTAGTTACTATGGGGTACAGTAAGTTTAGGGTTTCCTACTTGTACCCAACTCTTTCATAGTTCAATCACTCTTGTTGATTCTAACAGCCTTGCGCTTTCGCTCTTGCTCCATGAACGCATACTCCCTCAGCCCTCAAGACGATATCAAGACCAACGCCAGGTCCTTCAACACATGCTGCAAAATATCTGAAGCTTTTAATAAGGACGCTACAAGGAGGAGTAGAGAGATGGTCGCCTGTATTAAAATGGGAGATTATAGTATATTGCATTATCATTCAGTCACATTAGAATCATCAGTTTATAATGTCCTAATGATTCTTTCGACAACGAAATAAAATGATATCATAAAGTTTTCTTACATATCAAATTATACATAGAATAAATTTTTGTTATAGACAAGTATAATCTGTAGCTATGGTGCAATAGCTACGCAACTCTTCTCGCGTTTTAACGTCTTTTTTTTTTTTTTTTTTTCAATCGATCGGATAGATCAGTCTACATTCGTGTGCTAAATATAAGAAAGAAAGAAAAAAATCTACAAAATGATTCTTACGGCCTGCTTAGGTGCTCCACGATCCGGCATGGGGTAAAAGGGCGGGCACGCACGAGGCGGGCGCTCATCTGGCGGGGATGGGCGCGGGGCGGGCAGGCGCGTACGGGGTGGGGGCTGGCGGCGCGTAGGGCGCGCATGGGGTGGGCGCTCATCGGGCGGGGGCGGGCGGCGCGCGGGGCGAGCGGGCGCGCACGGGGCGGGAACCGGCAGCGCGCGAGGCAGGCGGGCGCGCACGGGGCGGGGGCCGGCCGCGCGCAGGGCGGGCAGGCTCGTTCGGGGCGGAAGTCGGCCACGCGTGGGGAGGGCGGGCGGGCGCGCACGGGGCAGGGCCCAGCCGCGCGCGGGGCGGGCGGGCGCGCGCACGGGGCGGGGGCCGGCCACGTGGGGGGCGGGCGGGCGTGCATGGGGGCGGGGGCCGGCCCCGCGTTGTTACTGCTGGTCGCGGGGCGGGCGGGGGGTTGGTCGCACGCTGTTATTGCTCATTGCGCTGTTTACAGCTGCTGGTAGCGCTGTTTACAGCTGCTGGTAGCGCTGTTTACGGTTGCGCTGTTAGTGCTGCTGGTTGCGCTGTTTACAGCTACTGGTTGCGCTGTTACTACTGCTGGTTGCGCTGTTACTGCTGCTGTTTACTGCTGCCTGCACTGTTCATTATTGCATCCAGTGCTTGCTTCTTTGTTCACAGTTGGTCGCACTATATATCGGTGATGCGTTGTTGCTGCACTGCTGACTGCACTGCTGGTTGAATCGCTGCACTCTTCATTTGTTGGCTGCACAGTTAAGCGTTTAGGTCCACTGTTGGCTACCGCGCTGCTGGCTGTTCTGCTGGTTGAACTGTTGGTTGCACTTTTCACTAGTCGGCTGCATTAATTGGTTGCACTGTTCACTCTTGGTTGCAATTTTTGCTGCACTAATTATTGTTGGTTGCGCTACTTACTGTTTGCTTTTTTGTTTTACTATTGGCTTTAGTGTTCACTTTTGGCTGCACTGCTTCACACTTGACTGCACTAATTACTGTTGGCTGCACTGGTCATTGGTTGGCTGCACAGTTTGGTTGCGCTGTTTACTACAGTTTGAACTGATGACTGCACTGCTGACTCCACTGCACTGCGTTGTAGAGTCCCCAATGTATTTGTTTGGCAAGTGTGTTGTTTTGGGTCTCCGTTTTTTCTTATGGCCCGACTAGGTCAGGCAAAGCGTTTACAATGTTTGGATCCATCAACGATATAGCTCTTCATGAAGCTATTTCGAGGTCGTTGGAGCATATCTTCGATCTCAAGGGGAAAGTATTGTTAACTGGCTGGACATTGGCCGTCATTCCCGAACTTAATGTTGTCGTAATGGAGTCTATAGATGAGGAAGGAATACTTATGTCTTATGAACAGCATGATAGTTTTTCAATTTGTCTTTTATGTTCGCCAAAAAATGCAATTGTTTTACTCTTTTTCTCTTACGCTGGGCTGTTCGAGCGACTGCCATGAATGCAGTCTCTTCACGTAGCCATACAATCTTCGCGATTTGTCTAAATGGCACAAACACGGTATGTGTTGAAGTGCGTAAAGATGATAAAACAATCGAATATTGCATAGATTCTCTTAACTTGTCCTTTTTTCCAGACCACTTTAAAGAAAACACATGGTGTCCTCAATTTAGTTGGCGAAGACTTGAACAAGTCCAAAGCTCAAGGGGAAAGAATGAAAGAGGCTATCATAAGAAAATCATGTGCTGGGCTGGGCTAGATTAGACTGGGCTGGGCTGGGTCAAAGTGGGATAAGCTGGGCTACAGTGGGCTAGGCATGGGCTAAAGTGTACTAGACTAGGCTAGAGTGGGCTGGGTAGGCTAGAGTGAGTTGGGCAGGGCTACAGTGGGCTAGACTGGGCTAGAGTGGGTTGGGCTGGGCTAGAGTGGGTCAGGCAGGGCTAGAGGAGGTCGGGCAGGGCTAGAGTGGGTTGGGTAGGGCCAGAGTTGGTTGGTGTCAGAAACTAACGAGCAGGAATGATTGCATTGAATAAGAATAATTGCTAACCCTAATTTGGGTTGTACCCCATATGGGCTACCCCACTACGGCCTACACATTAATATAACAGTTTGACAGTTGGGCAGGGCTGGACTCGGTCGGAGAGGGCTAGAGTGGGTTGGGCAGGGCTAGAGTAGGTCTGGCAGGGCTAGAGTAGGTTTGGCAGGGCTGGACTGGGTTGGGTAGGGATAGAGTGGGTTGGGAAGGGCAAGAGTGCGTTGGGCAAGGCTAGAGTGGGTCGGGCAGGGCTAGAGGGGGTCGGGCAGGGATAAATTGGGTTTGGCAGGGCTAGAGTTGGTTTGGCAAGGCTGGACTGGGTTGGGCAGGGATAGAGTGGGTTGGGAATGGCTAGAGTGGGTTGGGCAGGGCTAGAGTGGGTTGGGCAGGGCTAGAGGGGGTCGTGCAGGGCTATAGTGGGTTGGGCAAGGCTTGAGTAGGTTGGGCAAGCTGGACTGGGTCGAGCAGGGCTCGAGTGGGTTGGGCAGGGCTGGACTGGTTTTGGCAGGGCTGGACTAGGTTGGGCAGGGCTCAAGTGGGTTTGGCAGGGCTGGAGTAGGTGGGACAGGACTAGAGTGGGTTTGGCAGGGCTGGACTGGGTTGGGCAGGGCTAGAGTGGGTTTAGCAGGGCTAGACTGGGTTGGACTCTGCCTCTGCATTTGCCTCTACCTTTGCCTTGGCTTTGGCTTAGTAGGAAATATTGTGGCAGTACATCTAACTGAACCCCTTCCAATGCATCTGCTACAATCCGAACCCCTCCTCAGGAAATCAACACAAGCTTGGGTTTCCTTAAGCAGATCCCGGAGGCCAAAGCTACTGGCGGTGTGCTGGTTTATTGTCAGCACGTGCTGACTAAAATACTGAAGGTATGAAATTGTATTATGGCTGCACGTTATCCAAATGTGGTTTCATTCTAAAACCATTTTATCATCCTTCGTGGGCAGAGCTACATTGAAGGTAACGAGCGGGTGTTGATGGTGCTCACCATTTCGCTTGACGTTGGAGAAGCGTTTAGAGCACTTGAATTTGGTGGAAGAGTCAACACGTGCGAGCTGAGATATGCCAAACGGGATATTCTGCAAAAAGGACCAGCAGTGTCGTTAGGGAATAAAGAGGGTGGTAGGCCACCACAGAAAAAGGGCTGAACCTTATGAGTCTTAAACCAAGCATCCGATTTTTGTTGAATCTATTCTCTAGTCTTCTACTTACAATGCGTGTGCTGCTGTGATTGGTGATGTTCCGAACTAAGTGCACTTCTTTTGAACAACTCATGACAATGTTTGAACGTTGGACCATTTACATAAAGAGGGGCACATTTGTCATTGCTTGATATTGTACCATACTGTCAACAGCTGTTTAGGTCTTACCTCCTAAAAGATGGGGAGAAAAAGAAATGGGGAAGGTTGGCGGCTTTGGGAGTGTGTTTAATGCAGTAGGAAATATCGGTCATCGGATAATTTTGACGAATGATCTCAGAAACTTCATTGTTTGCTAGTGTACTAAAGGGGAATTCTCGTTGGGGCCCTTAAAAGTCAGCGTTTCAAGCGCGTATGCTAAAAAATGTACTGACTTTACACAAGGATGCCTACAGGAGTGACATCTAAGACCAGTGGCATCTTATTGTGTGAAATTTCCACAAGGTCGGGAGATGAGGAATAAGAGAGGCTGAACAACAAGGAGCTAGGGAGGCAGGGAAAGGTGGAGGAGAAATGTGCACGCCCAGGTCAACATAAGTATAAAATCGAAACATGACCCAATAAAAGACTTTCCCAACACGCACAAATAAGGCGGAGAGGTCTCTGAGAGCTGCTTGCTTGCTGAGCTGATATCCTGCTGCTATCCCACATGCATCCGTGCATCCAGTCTCTTTTAAATTTCTCCCCGTAAGCTCTCGGCCCCCTTTTTATAGTTTTGCACAAATCTCTTTGTCAGGCCGTCGCTTTGAGGATGGTACTGCGACGTACGTTTGTGGTTGATGCCACTCTCTTTCAGCAGCTTCTCGAACTCTCCTAAGAACTTCCGTTCCCTGATCAGTCAGCACTTCTACGCAGGCCCCAAACCTCGTCAGTACTTGCTCCTCAAAGGCTTGAGCTATTCTTGCGGAGTTTTTGCTCGGCAGCGCCTTTACTTGCACCCAAGTCCTGGGACCATCTGAACCCCAACCCTCTGATCGGCAACGACTGCAGCTCTTCTCTTCCTCTCTCCAGCTCAGCATTTGTTCCTGCTGCAGAACTCGCATGCCGGCAACCCATTCCTTAAGCTCTCTTCTCATGCCTGCCCACCACCAGCCCGTCTCCACTAGCTGGCTCGTCCTCAGGGCTTCCGTAATGCCCTAGCTGCCTTTGTACTTTCGCTTTTTTCCCCTCCTTCTCTTCTTTCTCGGGGACCACCTTCCATCCATCTTTAGTGTTTTTTCTACAGCTGCTCCTGGTACCAACCGGTATTGTACTCCTCCGCTTCGGCCCTCTTGCTGGCTGGCTCTGCTTGGGTGGTCTTCCCTTGTATCCATCGCAGCACCTCCGGGTCATCCCATACGTTCTTCTGGTCCCCTGCTTTGCTTCTCTTTAGCTCCGTGTCTGTCGATTTCTTTCGCAAGAGCCACCACACATGCAGACACAACTTTCTGGAGGCGGGTTTCTCGATAGCTCCTCCACATGCTGCAAGGTCTTCTCAGGTCTGTGCCTGATGGTGAATTCGTACTCCTGGA
>CANJKZ010000529.1:0-37500 GCA_947471745.1 Closterium sp. Naga37s-1
CCACTCCATGGTGTCTAGTCGCATCACATCACCCAAAAAAGTGTCGACTCACCTCACATCTCCACTCATGGTGTCTAGTCGCATCACAATACCCAAAAACGTGTCGACTCACCTCACATCTCCACTCCATGGTGTCTAGTCGCATCACATCACCCAAAAAAGTGTCGAATCACCTCACATCTCCACTCCATGGTGTCTACCCGCATCAATCACCCAAAAAAGCGTCGACTCACCTCACATCTCCACTCCATGGTGTCTACTCGCATCAAATCGCCCAAAAAGTGTCGACTCACCTCACATCTCCACTCCATGGTGTCTACTCGCATCACATCACCCAAAAAGTGTCGACTCACCTCACATATCCACTCCATGGTGTCTATTGCATCACATCACCCAAAAAGTGTCGACTCACCTCACATCTCCACTCCATGGTGTCTACTCGCATCAAATCACCCAAAAACGTGTCGACTCACCTCACATCTCCACTCCATGGTGTCTACTCGCATCAAATCACCCAAAAAAGTGTCGACTCACCTCACATCTCCACTCCACGGTGTCTAGTCGCATCACATCACCCAAAAAAGTGTCGACTCACCTCACATCTCCACTCCATGGTGTCTACTCGCATCAAATCACCCAAAAAAGTGTCGACTCACCTCACATCTCCACTCCATGGTGTCTAGTCGCATCACATCACCCAAAAAAGTGTCGACTCACCTCACATCTCCACTCCATGGTGTCTACTCGCATCAAATCACCCAAAAAAGTGTCGACTCACCTCACATCTCCACTCCATGGTGTCTACTCGCATCAAATCACCCAAAAAAGTGTCGACTCACCTCACATCTCCACTCCATGGTGTCTAGTCGCATCACATCACCCAAAAAAGCGTCGACTCACCTCACATCTCCACTCCATGGTGTCTACTCGCATCACATCACCCAAAAAAAGTGTCGACTCACCTCACGTTTCCACTCCATGGTGTCTAGTCACATCACATCACTCAAAAACGTGTCGACTCACCTCACATCTCCACTCCATGGTGTCTACGTCCGCATCAAATCACCCAAAAAAGTGTCCTGACTCACCTCACATCTCCACTCCATGGTGTCTAGTCGCATCACATCACCCAAAAAAAGCGTCGACTCACCTCACATCTACACTCCATGGTGTCTACTCGCATCAAATCACCCAAAAAAGTGTCGACTCACCTCACATCTCCACTCCATGGTGTCTGGTCGCATCACATCACCCAAAAAAGTGTCGACTCACCTCGCATCTCCACTCCACGGTGGTTAGTCGCATCACATCACCCAAACAAGTGTCGATTCACCTCACATCTCCACTCCATGGTGTCTACTCGCATCAAATCACCCAAAAAAGTGTCGACTCACCTCACATCTCCACTCCACGGTGTCTAGTCGCATCACATCACCCAAAAAAGTGTCGACTCACCTCACATCTCCACTCCATGTTGTCTACTCGCATCAAATCACCCAAAAAAGTGTCGACTCACCTCACATCTCCACTCCATGGTGTCTAGTCGCATCATATCACCCAAAAAAAGTGTCGACTCACCTCACATCTCCACTCCATGGTGTCTACTCGCATCAAATCACCCAAAAAAGTGTCGACTCACCTCACATCTCCACTCCATGGTGTCTAGTCGCATCATATCACCCAAAAAAAGTGTCGACTCACCCTCACATCTCCACTCCATGGTGTCTACTCGCATCAAATCACCCAAAAAAGTGTCCGACTCACCTCACATCTCACACTGCCATGGTGTCTACTTGCATCACATCACCCAAAAAAGTGTCGACTCACCTCACATCTCCACTCCATGGTGTCTAGTCGCATCACATCACCCAAAAACGTGTCGACTCACCTCACATCTCCACTCCATGGTGTCTACTCGCATCAAATCACCCAAAAAAAAGTGTCGACTCACCTCACATCTCCACTCCATGGTGTCTAGTCGCACCAGATCACCCAAAAAAGTGTCGACTCACCTCACATATCCACTCCATGATGTCTAGTCGCATCACATCACCCAAAAAGCGTCGACTCACCTCACATCTACACTCCATGGTGTCTACTCGCATCAAATCACCCAAAAAAGTGTCGACTCACCTCACATCTCCACTCCATGGTGTCTGGTCGCATCACATCACCCAAAAAAGTGTCGACTCACCTCGCATCTCCACTCCACGGTGGTTAGTCGCATCACATCACCCAAACAAGTGTCGATTCACCTCACATCTCCACTCCATGGTGTCTACTCGCATCAAATCACCCAAAAAAGTGTCGACTCACCTCACATCTCCACTCCACGGTGTCTAGTCGCATCACATCACCCAAAAAAGTGTCGACTCACCTCACATCTCCACTCCATGGTGTCTACTCGCATCAAATCACCCAAAAAAGTGTCGACTCACCTCACATCTCCACTCCATGGTGTCTAGTCGCATCACATCACCCAAAAAAGTGTCGACTCACCTCACATCTCCACTCCATGGTGTCTACTCGCATCAAATCACCCAAAAAGTGTCGACTCACCTCACATCTCCACTCCATGGTGTCTAGTCGCATCATATCACCCAAAAAGTGTCGACTCACCTCACATCTCCACTCCATGGTGTCTACTCGCATCAAATCACCCAAAAAGTGTCGACTCACCTCACATCTCCACTCCATGGTGTCTACTTGCATCACATCACCCAAAAAAGTGTCGACTCACCTCACATCTCCACTCCATGGTGTCTAGTCGCATCACATCACCCAAAAACGTGTCGACTCACCTCACATCTCCACTCCATGGTGTCTACTCGCATCAAATCACCCAAAAAAGTGTCGACTCACCTCACATCTCCACTCCATGGTGTCTAGTCGCACCAGATCACCCAAAAAAGTGTCGACTCACCTCACATATCCACTCCATGATGTCTAGTCGCATCACATCACCCAAAAAAGTGTCGACTCACCTCACATCTCCACTCCATGGTGTCTAGTCGCATCACATCACCCAAAAAAGTGTCGACTCACCTCACATCTCCACTCCATGATGTCTAGTCGCATCACATCACCCAAAAAGTGTCGACTCACCTCACATCTCCACTCCATGGTGTCTAGTCGCATCAAATCACCCAAAAAAGTGTCGACTCACCTCACATCTCCACTCCATGGTGTCTAGTCGCACCAGATCACCCAAAAAAGTGTCGACTCACCTCACATATCCACTCCATGATGTCTAGTCGCATCACATCACCCAAAAAAGTGTCGACTCACCTCACATCTCCACTCCATGGTGTCTAGTCGCATCACATCACCCAAAAAAGTGTCGACTCACCTCACATCTCCACTCCATGGTGTCTAGTCGCATCAAATCACCCAAAAAAGTGTCGACTCACCTGACATCTCCACTCCATGGTGTCTAGTCGCACCAGATCACCCAAAAAAGTGTCGACTCACCTCACATATCCACTCCATGATGTCTAGTCGCATCACATCACCCAAAAAAAGTGTCGACTCACCTCACATCTCCACTCCATGGTGTCTACTCGCATCACATCACCCAAAAAAGTGTCGACTCACCTCACATCTCCACTCCATGGTGTCTAGTTGCATCACATCACCCAAAAAAGTGTCAACCCACCTCACATCTCCACTCCATGGTGTCTACTCGCATCAAATCACCCAAAAAAGTGTCGACTCACCTCACATCTCCACTCCATGGTGTCTAGTCGCATCACATCACCCAAAAAAGTGTCGACTCACCTCACATCTCCACTCCATGGTGTCTACTCGCATCACATCACCCAAAAAAGTGTCGACTCACCTCACGTTTCCACTCCATGGTGTCTAGTCGCATCACATCACCCAAAAAAGTGTCGACTCACCTCACATCTCCACTCCATGGTGTCTACTCGCATCAAATCACCCAAAAAAGTGTCGACTCACCTCACATCTCCACTCCATGGTGTCTACTCACATCAAATCACCCAAAAAAGTGTCGACTCACCTCACATCTCCACTCCACGGTATCTAGTCGCATCACATCACCCAAAAAAGTGTCGACTCACCTCACATCTCCACTCCATGGTGTCTACTTGCATCAAATCACCCAAAAAAGTGTCGACTCACCTCACATCTCCACTCCATGGTGTCTAGTCGCATCAAATCACCCAAAAAAGTGTCGACTCACCTCACATCTCCACTCCATGGTGTCTACTCGCATCAAATCACCCAAAAAAGTGTCGACTCACCTCACATCTCCACTCCATGGTGTCTACTCACATCAAATCACCCAAAAAAGTGTCGACTCACCTCACATCTCCACTCCATGGTGTCTACTCGCATCAAATCACCCAAAAAAGTGTCGACTCACCTCACATCTCCACTCCATGGGTGTCTACTTGCATCACATCACCCAAAAAAGTGTCGACTCACCTCACATCTCCACTCCATGGTGTCTAGTCGCATCACATCACCCAAAAAAGTGTCGACTCACCTCACATCTCCACTCCATGGTGTCTAGTCGCATCACATCACCCAAAAAAGTGTCGACTCACCTCACATCTCCACTCCATGGTGTCTAGTCGCATCACATCACCCAAAAAAGTGTCGACTCACCTCACATCTCCACTCTATGGTGTCTAGTCGCATCACATCACCCAAAAAAGTGTCGACTCACCTCACATCTCCACTCCATGGTGTCTACTCGCATCAAATCACCCAAAAAAGTGTCGACTCACCTCACATCTCCACTCCATGGTGTCTACTCGCATCAAATCACCCAAAAAAGTGTCGACTCACCTCACATCTCCACTCCACGGTGGCTAGTCGCATCACATCACCCAAACAATTGTCGACTCACCTCACATCTCCACTCCATGGTGTCTACTCGCATCAAATCACCCAAAAACGTGTCGACTCACCTCACATCTCCACTCCATGGTGTCTACTCGCATCACATCACCCAAAAAAGTGTCGACTCACCTCACATCTCCACTCCATAGTGTCTAGTCGCATCACATCACCCAAAAAAGTGTCGACTCACCTCACATATCACTCCATGATGTCTAGTCGCATCACATCACCCAAAAAAGTGTCGACTCACCTCACATCTCCACTCCATGGTGTCTATTCGCATCAAATCACCCAAAAAAGTGTCGACTCACCTCACATCTCCACTCCATGGTGTCTAGTCGCATCACATCACCCAAAAAAGTGTCGACTCACCTCACATCTCCACTCCATGGTGTCTACTCGCATCAAATCACCCAAAAATGTATTGACTCACCTCACATCTCCACTCCATGGTGTCTAGTCGCATCACATCACCCAAAAAAGTGTCGACTCACCTCACATCTCCACTCCATGGTATCTACTCGCATCAAATTACCCAAAAAAGTGTCGACTCACCTCACATCTCCACTCCATGGTGTCTAGTCGCATCAGATCACCCAAAAAAGTGTCGACTCACCTCACATCTCCACTCCATGGTGTCTACTCGCATCAAATCACCCAAAAAAGTGTCGACTCACCTCACATCTCCACTCCATGGTGTCTACTCGCATCACATCACCCAAAAAAGTGTCGACTCACCTCACATCTCCACTCCATGGTGTCTAGTCGCATCACATCACCCAAAAAAGTGTCGACTCACCTCACATCTCCACTCCATGGTGTCTAGTCGCATCACATCACCCAAAAAAGTGTCGACTCACCTCACATCTCCACTCTATGGTGTCTAGTCGCATCACATCACCCAAAAAAGTGTCGACTCACCTCACATCTCCACTCCATGGTGTCTACTCGCATCAAATCACCCAAAAAAGTGTCGACTCACCTCACATCTCCACTCCATGGTGTCTACTTGCATCACATCACCCAAAAAAGTGTCGACTCACCTCACATCTCCACTCCATGGTGTCTAGTCGCATCACATCACCCAAAAAAGTGTCGACTCACCTCACATCTCCACTCCATGGTGTCTAGTCGCATCACATCACCCAAAAAAGTGTCGACTCACCTCACATCTCCACTCCATGGTGTCTAGTCGCATCACATCACCCAAAAAAGTGTCGACTCACCTCACATCTCCACTCTATGGTGTCTAGTCGCATCACATCACCCAAAAAAGTGTCGACTCACCTCACATCTCCACTCCATGGTGTCTACTCGCATCAAATCACCCAAAAAAGTGTCGACTCACCTCACATCTCCACTCCATGGTGTCTACTCGCATCAAATCACCCAAAAAAGTGTCGACTCACCTCACATCTCCACTCCACGGTGGCTAGTCGCATCACATCACCCAAACAATTGTCGACTCACCTCACATCTCCACTCCATGGTGTCTACTCGCATCAAATCACCCAAAAACGTGTCGACTCACCTCACATCTCCACTCCATGGTGTCTACTCGCATCACATCACCCAAAAAAGTGTCGACTCACCTCACATCTCCACTCCATAGTGTCTAGTCGCATCACATCACCCAAAAAAGTGTCGACTCACCTCACATATCACTCCATGATGTCTAGTCGCATCACATCACCCAAAAAAGTGTCGACTCACCTCACATCTCCACTCCATGGTGTCTATTCGCATCAAATCACCCAAAAAAGTGTCGACTCACCTCACATCTCCACTCCATGGTGTCTAGTCGCATCACATCACCCAAAAAAGTGTCGACTCACCTCACATCTCCACTCCATGGTGTCTACTCGCATCAAATCACCCAAAAATGTATTGACTCACCTCACATCTCCACTCCATGGTGTCTAGTCGCATCACATCACCCAAAAAAGTGTCGACTCACCTCACATCTCCACTCCATGGTATCTACTCGCATCAAATTACCCAAAAAAGTGTCGACTCACCTCACATCTCCACTCCATGGTGTCTAGTCGCATCAGATCACCCAAAAAAGTGTCGACTCACCTCACATCTCCACTCCATGGTGTCTACTCGCATCAAATCACCCAAAAAAGTGTCGACTCACCTCACATCTCCACTCCATGGTGTCTACTCGCATCACATCACCCAAAAAAGTGTCGACTCACCTCACATCTCCACTCCATGGTGTCTAGTCGCATCACATCACCCAAAAAGTGTCGACTCACCTCACATCTCCACTCCATGGTGTCTACTCGCATCAAATCACCCAAAAAAGTGTCGACTCACCTCACATCTCCATTCCATGGTGTCTAGTCACCTCACATCACCCAAAAAAGTGTCGACTCACCTCACATCTCCACTCCATGGTGTCTACTCGCATCACATCACCCAAAAAAGTGTCTACTCACCTCACATCTCCACTCCATGGTGTCTACTCGCATCAAATCACCCAAAAAAGTGTCGACTCACCTCACATCTCCACTCCATGGTGTCTACTCGCATCAAATCACCCAAAAAAGTGTCGACTCACCTCACATCTCCACTCCATGGTGTCTACTCACATCAAATCACCCAAAAAAGTGTCGACTCACCTCACATCTCCACTCCACGGTATCTAGTCGCATCACATCACCCAAACAATTGTCGACTCACCTCACATCTCCACTCCATGGTGTCTACTCGCATCAAATCACCCAAAAACGTGTCGACTCACCTCACATCTCCACTCCATGGTGTCTACTCGCATCACATCACCCAAAAAAGTGTCGACTCACCTCACATCTCCACTCCATAGTGTCTAGTCGCATCACATCACCCAAAAAAGTGTCGACTCACCTCACATATCACTCCATGATGTCTAGTCGCATCACATCACCCAAAAAAGTGTCGACTCACCTCACATCTCCACTCCATGGTGTCTATTCGCATCAAATCACCCAAAAAAGTGTCGACTCACCTCACATCTCCACTCCATGGTGTCTAGTCGCATCACATCACCCAAAAAAGTGTCGACTCACCTCACATCTCCACTCCATGGTGTCTACTCGCATCAAATCACCCAAAAATGTATTGACTCACCTCACATCTCCACTCCATGGTGTCTAGTCGCATCACATCACCCAAAAAAGTGTCGACTCACCTCACATCTCCACTCCATGGTATCTACTCGCATCAAATTACCCAAAAAAGTGTCGACTCACCTCACATCTCCACTCCATGGTGTCTAGTCGCATCAGATCACCCAAAAAAGTGTCGACTCACCTCACATCTCCACTCCATGGTGTCTACTCGCATCAAATCACCCAAAAAAGTGTCGACTCACCTCACATCTCCACTCCATGGTGTCTACTCGCATCACATCACCCAAAAAAGTGTCGACTCACCTCACATCTCCACTCCATGGTGTCTAGTCGCATCACATCACCCAAAAAGTGTCGACTCACCTCACATCTCCACTCCATGGTGTCTACTCGCATCAAATCACCCAAAAAAGTGTCGACTCACCTCACATCTCCATTCCATGGTGTCTAGTCACCTCACATCACCCAAAAAAGTGTCGACTCACCTCACATCTCCACTCCATGGTGTCTACTCGCATCACATCACCCAAAAAAGTGTCGACTCACCTCACATCTCCACTCCATGGTGTCTACTGATATCACATCACCCAAAAAAGTGTCGACTGACCTCACATCTCTGTCAAACATATATGCTTAGTTATATCTAGGCTTAGTTCATGTGTTTACATTTGTCTAGGCTATAGTGGGTTTAGCCTTAGGGGGTACAGAATTCTCTCGACATTCTACTTGTACCCTTCCTTGCTTCCTAGTCAATCATTCTCACCTAAGATTCTAACATGGTATTAAGAGCAACTAAGTCTTAGGACCTAGTCTCAATGGGCCCACCACCTACTGCACTACCCGTACCTAGCCCGTCGACTTCGTCGCCCGCGCCCGGCCCGTACCTAGCCCGTCGCCTGGCCCGTACCTAGCTCGTCGCCTCGGCCCCGCTGGCCCCGTCGACTTCGTCGCCCGCGCCCGGCCCGTACCTAGCTCGTCGCCAGGCCCGTACGTAGCCCGTCGCCTCGGCCCCGCTGGCCCCGTCGTCTTCGTCGCCCGCGCCCAGCCCGTACCTAGCTCGTCGCCTGGCCCGTACCTAGCCTGTCGCCCGGTCCGTACATAGCCCGTCACCTCGGCCCCACTGGCCCCCGTCAACTTCGTCGCCCGCGCCAGGCGCGTACCTAGCCCGTCGCCCGGCCAGTACCTAGCCCGTCGCCCGGCCCGTACCTAACCCGTCGCCCGCCCCGTACCTAGCCCGTCGCCTCGGCCCCGCTGGCCCCGTCAACTTCGACGCCCGCGCCCGGCACGTACCTAGCCCGTCGCCCGGCCCGTACCTAGCCCGCGCCGGGCCTCGTCTCCTGCCTGCGCCCGGCCCATACCTAGCCCGTCGCCCAGCCTGTACCTAGCCCGTCGCTCGGCCCGTACCTAGCCTCGTACCCGGCCCTGTACCTGCCCAGCGCCCGGCCCTGTACCTGTTTGGCCCCTCGGCAAATCACCACCTCTGTCAGAGTGCAGACGCAGGACAGGAAGGTCCTGGCCGAAACGCGCACGCAGCTGGAGACGGACTGTGCGGATCCAAGGGATCAAGACAGCAGAGACTTCACCCTTGCTGCGCAAGGGGAAGACTGTGGTGTATCGCGTGTAGTCGTCAACTACCAGCAGGAAGTAGCGCTCGCGGCCCTGTCCACTGACGCGGGCTGGGCCCCACACGTCCATGTGGAGGGTCTGCAGGGGAGCAGTCGTCGGGGGAAACGAGGAGGAGTGAGGAGCGGCGCGCTGCCGCCCCTCGACGCAAGGAAGACAGGGCAGGGCAGGCGAGGGCGGCAGGGGAGGCAGAGACCTGGGGAGACCAGAGACAAGGAGATGGGAGTGCATGCCACGAAGGCGTGGCAGGGAGGGGTGACCCAGGCGGTGGTGCCAAAGAAGAGTCTGGTGCGACAGGAGGCGACACGAGCAAGCAACGGCTACCTGACCTGACACGGACACCTGAGCAGACGCAGCGACCTGAGGAGGCTCGGTAGCCAGTGTGTACAGACTCGACCCTGGCGGACGAGTGAACGTAGCCAGGTGACGCCCCGTCCGCGTGCACGTGCAGATCGACACACGCTGACCCCTAGGAGTGGTGGTAGTGACCATCGCATCCTGAAGGGCAGCGGTACTCACCAAGTTCGTAGAGAACGAGGGGAGGTGAAGACCTGACAGAGAGCCAGACGGAACCGCCGGACACGGGAGGACAGTGGAGGAACTGGCAACGACCGGGCCCCCAGAGGGATCGGCCAGTCTGACCGGAACAGGTGCAGGAAGACGAGTGAGAGTGGTGCTGTCACGAATGAAACAGCGCGAGGCGCCGGAGTCTAACGTGAAGGTGTGCAGGGCCTCAGCAGGCGCAGTACCAGGGGGAGTACCAGACGCACTAGCACCTAGAGCAGCAGCGGCTATACCTGGGTCAGGCGGCACACACCAGTAACAGTCACCCTCAGCACTAAAAGACAAAGCATACATGGCAGAGATAATAACATCAAAGTCTAGGTCATAGATGGCAACTCCCGACCTAAGCAACTCCGCCCAGCGAGGGCGCTCGACGTCATCACCAAACTCAGTGCGCCAGGCGTCGTCAAGGCGGGCAAAGCAGCGGCGCTCAGTGTGAAACCGCCCGCATGTCTTGCCCGCACGGGCACCCGTGCGAATGACATACGGGCAGGTCTCACTACCCTCGCCCGCCCCACGCTGAACCAACCACTCACGGAGCTGCTGAGGCGTCTAAGTCTCACTCCGACGCTGCTGCTGCTGGCCCCGACCGCCACCAGGGCCTCCACGCTGAGGTCCAGACCGACCACCACTGGTCCCACCGCCTCCACTGCCGCCACCCCTTCCGCTGCCTCCACCGCCGCCACCAGAGCCTCCACCCCCGCCACCGGTCCCACCGCCGCCACCACCTCCACCGCCTCCGCCTCCTCTACCGCTGCCCCCACTGCCACGCCCACTGCCACCTCCACCACCACCGCTGCCTCCTCCACTACCCCGACCACCCTTGCCCTTGCTGTTGCGGCGCTTCGTACTAGTCGAAGCAGCACCGACGTCCTTAGGAACAGAGACGTCTGCAGCAGCAGCAGAGGCGAAGGAGGAGGAAAGGGGGGAGGGGGAGCACCCCTCAAAGAAGGGTGAGCGCGGGGTGCCACGAGCAGCACCTACAGCAACTGCACTAGTCTCAGCTGCGAGGAGATGCTGCTCGAGGAGGTCAACAGTGAGGGAAGTGGGGTCGAGGGTGAGGAAGTGGTCCGTGACAGAGCGAAGGGAGTCAGGGAGGCGAGTGACTATGAAGTAGAGGGTGATGAACATGGGGGGCTGGTTCGTGGGAAGGAACTCAGCAGGAACGGTAGCGCGGTAGCGAGCGTCGCTAGTGCGGAGGTGGGTAACCAGGTCCGCTACTGTGGCAAAAGCCGACAGCCCAGGGAACAGGTAGGGCAGTAGCAGTCTGCCAAGAGCAGCAGTGGCAGGGGAGGAGTAGCGAGCAACGACAGCGTCGTACAAGGCCTGTGCTGTCCTGTGCTCGCCAATGTGAGCACATTCTGTTGCGGGCAGGTGGTTGCGAATGGCCAAGCGGGCAGTAGCGTCACGAGAGAGCCACTGGGAACGAGTCGAAACGTCAGCTGTGGCGGGAGGGGCTGGAGCGGCACCGGACACGAGGTCAAACAGCGAGACACTGTCCCGACTGTCGCTCAGTAGGTACAGTTGCAGATCGTCGTGCCACGTGTCAAATGCTACAGGTCTGCCCTCCGGGTCGAACGGGAGAACCCGAAGCAACGCCATAGGGGCAGAGGAGCCTGGGGGCCGCGGGGCCAAACAAGGGGCCGAGGGGCCTAGGGGGCCGAGGGGCCAAACAAGGGGCCGGGGGGCCGGGTGCCGGTCTCTGAGGTGGGGCCGAGTGGCCTAGGGGCCGCGGGGCCAAACAGGGGGCCGGGGGGGCCTAGAGGGGGCCAAGGGGCCTAGGGGGCCGAGGGGCCAAACAAGAGGCCGGGGGGGCCGGGCGCCGGTCTCTGAGGTGGGGCCGAGGGGCCTAGGGGCCGCGAGGCCAAACAAGGGGGCCGGGGGGGGGCCTTGGGGGGGGGCGAAGGGCCTAGGGGGCCG
The DNA here is from genome assembly GCA_947471745.1 of Closterium sp. Naga37s-1. Lineage (NCBI taxonomy): Eukaryota > Viridiplantae > Streptophyta > Zygnematophyceae > Desmidiales > Closteriaceae > Closterium > Closterium sp. Naga37s-1. Next base: position 12,093 of record CANJKZ010000529.1, read on the forward strand.
AGGGGCCAAACAAGGGGCCTAGGGGGCCGAGGGGCCAAAGTAGGGGCCAGGGGGCCGGGTGCCAGTCTCTGAGATGGGACCGAGGGGCCTAGGGGCCGCGGGGCCAAACAAGGGGCCGGGGGGGCCTTGGGGGGGGCCGAGGGGCCTAGGGGGCCGAGGGGCCAAAGTAGGGGCCGGGGGGGGCGGGCGCCAATCTCTGAGGTGTTATAGTCACAATAGGCTTGAATGTGCCTAAAACGAAAGATAGAGAGCACAGACGGATTTCTGCACAGCGGCTTCAAACGTTGATAGCGTTCTGCTCACAGCTGCAAATGACTTGATTCAAATTGGATCTGGAGCGTCTTCACGTCGTCTACAATTATCAATTTAGATTGCACGATTTGATAAAGAATTGACGACACAGCGTCGGTTTGAACGAACGGTACTATGGCAGCCACTATAGTCTTAGAACACAAGATAGGAAGAGTTACGAGTTGGGAATGACTCCCAGCTCCTACAAACCCCAAGAGCCGAGGTACAGTGATGTGGAACAGTGCCACACTGTCCCCAACCACGAAGGGTCTCGAAACTACCCTTCACTAGGGCCTACACCAAGTGAAATGTTACACTACACAAAGTAATGTAACTATCTTCAATATCTCGAGGTGTACCCTTTTTGGCGAGCTTCGAAATCACTTGAGGCTTGACACCAAGGCTCGGGCTCTTCATCACAAACTCATCCTTGAGTTCTTGATGGGTCTGCTGCACACACCTGCGACACGCCGAACGTTCGACACAGGACAAAATAGAAACCGCGCACGACAAAATAGAAACCGCGCGCGAGACACAAACGACCGCGTAACACGCGTCTAGCGATAACTCGCTATTGACTCGACACACACACTCGACATCATGACTCAACATTCACACACAATTATAAGCATGAAATATATATTATCCCATGCCCTCATACCATTCCATACACACACACATTCACGCACACGGACAACAAGCCGAGTGCAAACCGTAGGGTTGCACCAACAAACTCCCCCTCGGATTGTTGGCCTTAGGATATGTTGCTCTCTCAGTTCAGAGCCATCCCAGCCAGCTTGCAACACTTCCAATGCTACTGCTCCACCAGCCTCTTGGTCATCATGTCAGCCGGCTGCCCCGTGGTCTTCACGTAGCGCAACTCAACTTCACCCGCGGTTACCATGCTCCTCGTCCAATGCCACTTCACCCTCATGTGCTTCGTGAGTCCATGCAACACAGGGTTCTTAGCAAGAGCAATGGCACCCTGGCTGTCACAGTACAGTGGGGTAGGTCCTTGCTGCTCCTCCCCCAATTCAGCCAACAAACGCCGCTGCCACACAATCTCCCGTACGGCACGGAAGAGTGCCATGTACTCGGACTCCACCGAGCTCAAAGCTTGGTCAACCTGCTTCTTGCTCTCCCAAGCAGTTGGGCCTCCACCAACACAGCATATGAAGCCTCCCACACTTGTCATGTCCTCTGGTTCTGATGCATATGAAGCATCCGAGTAGGCGGTGAGGAACAAACGCCCGGGTTCAACACCATCCGCGCCCTTTTGGCGCCTTTGTGCCGCCGCCGAGTATTGCAGCCCAACGGTCGGTGTTTGGCCAAGATACTTGGCCACCCTCATTCCAGCTGCTACCTGCTCCTCATTAGGGCATTGCACAACCCTAGCCAGCTGCCCGGTAGCAAACGCGACGTCCGGTCGGGTGTTTACCGCCGCATACATGAGGCTGCCCACCAACGAGTGAAATCGGCGCCTCTCCTCTTCACCAACGCTCTCCTCCTCTGGTCCCTTCACACACTTGAACCCAGAGGGAAAGGGTGTAGCCACATGGCCTTCACTCTGCCCAAAGTTGGCAGCCAATGCCTCCAGGTACTTTCGTTGATGCACCCGCATGCACCGCTTCTCCACATCTCGTTCGATGTGGAGCCCAAGGTAGAAGCTCACGTCACCAAGGGCCTTGCACTTGAACTTGTCTTGAAGCTTCAGCATCACCTCCTTCACAAGGTCAGAAGAGGGTGAGAAAATGAGGATGTCATCCACATAAACCACCATGAAACTCCTCTGCTCCCCCTCGCCAAGCATGAACAAGGAGTGATCGGCCGTTGAGGGAGTGAAGCCGATCCCCTCCAACACTTCGCGCAGCTTCATGTACCATTGCCTAGGGGCCTGCTTCAGCCCATAGAGGGCCTTCTTCAGCTTCCACACTCTGCCACTACCATCATCAAACCCCTCTGGCTGCGCCATAAAAATCTCCTCCTCAAGGATGCCGTTAAGGAATGCCGTTACGATGTCCATTTGCTTTACTACCCATCCTTTGATGGCGGCTCCCGCGAATAGGGTTCGCAGCGTCGTCGGCTTCACCACAGGGGCAAACAGCTCCTTGAAGTCCACCTTCTCCTTCTGCTGGTACCCCTTGGCTACAAGCCTAGACTTGTAGCGCTCGATCTTGCCGTCGGCATCCGACTTGATTTTGAAGAGCCACTTGGACGTTATCGCCGTACGCCCCTCCGGTAGCTCCACCAATTCAAACGTGTCATTCTCCTCGATGCTCTTCAGCTCACTCTCCATGGCCTTCTTCCACTCCTCAGCATCACTACTCTCCAAAGCCTCCTTGAGAGTTGCTGGTTCTCCCGGCATCTCCACCGGAGAGAAGAACGCGAAGGCACACTCCTCGTAGTCACTCTCCTCGTCGTCTCCGACCATCATTGCCGCTCCGGCCAGGGCTGTCTTGCCCTGCTTTCCCGGCGCATCATAGGTCAGCCTATTAGGGGGTTGAACTCTCCTCTTCCCCCTTCCTTCCTCCTCAGCTGCAGGGACTTGAAGGCCTTGGCGTTGCTGCGGTGTGGCTCGAATCCGTGGAGCACTCGTAGTACGGGAAGGGAGTGACGGTGCACGCTTGCTCACTTGCTGCACCTCCTCCTCTTCTTCCTCTGCATCATTGGCCTCCTCTCCCCCATTCACAAGGGAGGATTGCCTTGTGGTTGTGCTGCCGCTGCTCAGCTCCAAAGGCAGCTCCACATGCTCCAAACCGGAACTCTTCACCTCCCCAAACCGCACGCCTATCTTCGCCTCATTCTCCGCCTTCCAATCCTTGTACATGAAGTTCTCCATGAACTTGCAGTCCCTGCTCACCAAGAACTTCTTGGTGAATGGGTCCCAAAGAAGCCATCCCTTGCTGTTTTGAGCCATGCCCAAGTGCACGGCCCACACCGCCTTGGCACCAAGCTTGTTGTGCCGAAGATGCTTAGGCACGAGCGCCATGCACATGCACCCGAACACCCGAAGCATATCCACCTTTGGCTTCCTTCCTAGCCACTCCACATAGGGCACCCATTTGTCTGCTCCCACATGAGTCAAGGCTCTGTTCTTGGCCACACACGCGCTCCGCACCGCATCAGGCCAGAAATAGTCGGGTAGCCCGGCTTCAATGAGCAACCCACGTGCCGCCTCCGTGATTGTGCGGTTCGCTCGCTCGGCGATGCCGTTCATTGCAGGGGAGTATGGCATGGTGAGGGAGTGCCGAATACCATTCTTCTTCAGCCACAACCCAAACTCCTTGCTCAGGAACTCTCCCCCTCGATCGGTGCAGATTGACTTGACTAGACGGTCTTGTTGCCGCTCCACCATCGGGAACCAATCCGTCTTCAACGTTTCAGCCACGTCGCTCTTCTTGGCCAGCACGTACACCCAAGTCATGCGGGTGTAGACGTCGGCAATGGTGAGAAAATACTCAGCTCCAGCAGCTCCAAGCTTCAGGGGGCCCACCACGTCCATCACCACCTCATCAAGCGGTGCCTTTGCCGTTGCCTCCGAACTAGGGAACGGAAACCGGGTGAACTTGGCTTGAATGCACGTCGGGCAGCCAAGCACCTCATCGGGCTCCCCCTTCACACGTATGCCAGCAACCATCTCATTCTTCACTAGCTGCTGCAAGATGGGCAGGGCCACATGCCCCATGCGCCGATGCAAGGTGAGCCAATCACACTCCCCCGTAGCCAAAGTTGGATTGGAGAATGCCGCGCTCGCAATAGCGCCCCACATACTCTCTCCGTAGTCCTCCTCCGCTGCTGCCTCTGGGTTCTCCTCACCCTTTTGCTGCTCCTTGGTTGCTGCACCACTCTCCTTAGGTTCACTGAACTTGCTGGTCCCTCCAGGTTTGCTCTTCTTGAGCTCATTCTCCTTAGCGCGACCGTTCGCGCCATCGTCGCTACCGACCGCTCCATCCTTGGTGCTGATGCTTGCTGCCACTTGCCTCTCCTTAGGCATAGGGACCACTGGGATCTGCCACATCTCGTTGTAGACATCCCTGTCCTCATGAAGGTCCCAAAGAATTCGATCGCCAAGCCTTGCGGTGTAGGTCTTGGCTCCTTTCGAGTTCGTGTCCATGCCGGCCTTTGCCAACCGCCGCACGGAAATCAGGTTTGCAGCAAGGCTGGGCACCCAAAGCACGTTCTTGAGGCCCACCATCTTCCCATCAGCACCCTTGAACATGGCCTTGCCCATGCCTTTCACCTCTGCTCGCTGCCCCAAAGCCGATGTGACATGCTTCACCGGTGACGGCTCGAGTTCGGTGAGCAAGTCCGGACGAGGTGTCATGCTATAGGTAGCGCCACTATCAATCACCCAATAGTCCAGGGGGTGTAGGGTCACCTTCCCCACAGCTGCTGGCTCCTCAAAGCCTTCATCCTTCTCTGGACCAGCCGGTACTTGCGTCGACACGAAGTAGAATAGACCCGGGTATCGATCGTCGCTCGGGTCCTTGTCGTTGTCTCCGCTCTTCATGTTTGCAGCTCCGCCACCGCGACCGCCACGGCCTCCACGGCCTCGTCCTCTCCCTCCTCCTGCTCCTTTACCCTCTTGGCCTTGAGCAGGGGTCCAACCATCAGGGAGTTTGTAGCAGTCGCGCCACATGTATCCGCTCTTGTGGCAATAGTGACACTCGTCGTCGAATCGGCCGCGACCGCGTCCGTAGCTCTTGTCGTCGTTGCCGTAACCGCCACTCGTGCGGCCTCCGCCGAAGTTGCTGCCACCAAACCTTCCTCCCCCTCGTCCTCTGCCTCTTCCTCGACCATATCCACGGCCGATGCTCGCTGCCCCAGCGCCATCCGCACTCGCCAACTCACGGCGGCGGAAATCCTCTTGAAGGATAGCTCGCTTCACGTCTTCAAGCGAGAGGCGGGGCAAGTCGCGATTAAGGTTGATGATGAGCAAGGACCATGACTCTGGGAGTAAGGCCAGCAACTTGGTCTTCTTTTGGAGCTCACTGTAGTTCAAATCAGCTCCATCAAGCCGCGTCAACAAGTCGAAGAATTTCTGCACCCCTTCTTCAACCGCTTCGTCTTCTTCAATTCGTAGTGCCGCCATTTGCCGTTCCAACACCACCGCTACCGCCGCTGTTGCAGGAGCATGTACACCCTTGAGAGCAGCCCATGCCTTTGGTCCTTTCTCTGGTTCACGCTGGAATGGCTTGATGTGACGGATCTGACTGCTCCCCAACGCTTGCCCAAGTAAGAGATAGCCTTGTGCGCTCTTCCGCACCCACGGGCTCTTCTCCGGGTCGTTCTCGGGGCGCTTCTCCGTTCCTTCCATCACCTCCAGCAGGTCATAGTGGTCAAAGATGTTCTCCATCTTGAAGGACCATTCAGCAAAGTTGTCACCGTTGAACTTGTCAAGCCCAAACACCCTAGGCTCATCCCTAGGTGGGCCAAGACTTGGTTGCATGGGCGCCATGGCTGAATCACGGGGTTGGCCTTGAGCTTGAGCTTCTCCACTGCCACCAGCACCTCTGCCACCCCTTTCCTCAGGTCCAGATATTGTCGAAACTGCTCCAAGGGGCTCTGATACCACTTGTTATAGTCACAATAGGCTTGAATGTGCCTAAAACGAAAGATAGAGAGCACAGACGGATTTCTGCACAGCGGCTTCAAACGTTGATAGCGTTCTGCTCACAGCTGCAAATGACTTGATTCAAATTGGATCTGGAGCGTCTTCACGTCGTCTACAATTAGCAATTTAGATTGCACGATTTGATAAAGAATTGACGACACAGCGTCGGTTTGAACGAACGGTACTATGGCAGCCACTATAGTCTTAGAACACAAGATAGGAAGAGTTACGAGTTGGGAATGACTCCCAGCTCCTACAAACGCCAAGAGCCGAGGTACAGTGATGTGGAACAGTGCCACACTGTCCCCAACCACGAAGGGTCTCGAAACTACCCTTCACTAGGGCCTACACCAAGTGAAATGTTACACTACACAAAGTAATGTAACTATCTTCAATATCTCGAGGTGTACCCTTTTTGGCGAGCTTCGAAATCACTTGAGGCTTGACACCAAGGCTCGGGCTCTTCATCACAAACTCATCCTTGAGTTCTTGATGGGTCTGCTGCACACACCTGCGACACGCCGAACGTTCGACACAGGACAAAATAGAAACCGCGCACGACAAAATAGAAACCGCGCGCGAGACACAAACGACCGCGTAACACGCGTCTAGCGATAACTCGCTATTGACTCGACACACACACTCGACATCATGACTCAACATTCACACACAATTATAAGCATGAAATATATATTATCCCATGCCCTCATACCATTCCATACACACACACATTCACGCACACGGACAACAAGCCGAGTGCAAACCGTAGGGTTGCACCAACATGAGGTGGGGCCGAGGGGCCTAGGGGCCGCGGGGCCAAACAAGGGGCCTGGGGGGCCTTGGGGGGGGGCCGAGGGGCCTAGGGGGCCGAGGGGCCAAACAAGGGGCCTAGGGGGCCGAGGGGCCAAAGTAGGGGCCGGGGGGCCGGGCGCCAGGCTCTGAGGTGGGGCCGAGGGGCCTAGGGGCCGCGGGGCCAAACAAGGGGCCGGGGGGGCCTTGGGGGGGGGCTGAGGGGCCTAGGGGGCCGAGGGGCCAAACAAGGGGCCTAGGGGGGCCGAGGGGGCAAAGTAGGGGCCGGGGGGGCCGGGTGCCAGTCTCGGAGATGGGGCCGAGGGGCCTAGGGGCCGCGGGGCCAAACAAGGGGCCGGGGGGGCCTTGGGGGGGGGGGGGCCGAGGGGCCTAGGGGGCCGAGGGGCCAAAGTAGGGGCCGGGGGGCCGGGCGCCAATCTCTGAGGTGGGGCCAAGGGGCCTAGGGGCCGCGGGGCCAAACAAGGGGCCTGGGGGGCCTTGGGGGGGGGGGGCCGAGGGGCCTAGGGGGCCGAGGGGCCAAACAAGGGGCCTAGGGGGCCGAGGGGCCAAAGTAGGGGCCGGGGGGCCGGGCGCCAGGCTCTGAGGTGGGGCCGAGGGGCCTAGGGGCCGCGGGGCCAAACAAGGGGCCGGGGGGGGCTTGGGGGGGGCCGAGGGGCCTAGGGGGCCGAGGGGCCAAACAAGGGGCCTTGGGGGGGGCCGAGGGGCCTAGGGGGCCAAGGGGGACCCCGTCCTCCAAGCACAAGCCCCATGCCCGACGTACTGCACAGGTAACGCAGTACCCTCTTCGCAGCATCCCAGTGCACCTTTCGGTGCCTACCGGGACCCACGTAGCGAGCCAGAAGGCTGAGAGGGTACGCGAGGTCAGGTCGTGTGCAAGTCATCAGGTACATGAGGCAACCCACAAGCTCTGGGTACGGACCACTCGGCTCTACGGACTCGTCCGAAGGTGGAGCTGAGAGCGAGTGGCTGGTAGACAGAGGAGTGAGCTGTGGCGAGGAGTACTGGAAGCCGAAGCGCTGAAGGACCTGGTGCCCCATGTGTGACTGAGTCAGTGTGATGGTGCGCTGTGCTCTGTCCCGGGTGATCTGCAGGCCAAGGTAGCTGCGCGGTTCACCCAGGTCAGTACAGGTATGTCTCTTCTGCAGCTCGGACTTCACTAGGGTCAGTGCCTCAGTGTCAGCCATGGCAAAGACGAGGTCGTCGACGTACACTAGGACGTAGAACGACGGCAGCGAGGTGTCGGTGCGTAGAAACAGCGACGGGTCTGCTGTAGAAGGAACAAACCCAAGAGCCGCAAGTGTAGTCCTGAGTGTGTCGTGCCACTCGCGAGGCGCTTGGCGGAGACCGTAGACTGGCCGGCAGAGGCTCCACTGGGTACCTGTAGGAAACGACCCAGTGAAGCCAGGTGGTCGGCGCAGCCAGATCTCCTCGTGCAGGCTGCCCTGCAGGAAGGCAGTACTGAAGTCCAGGGAGTGTAACTCGTAGTCACGCTAAGCAGCTACGTGCAGCAACACCCGAAGAGTAGTCATCTTCGGGGCTGGGGAGAAGGTCTGGAAGTAGTCAACTCCCTGTCGCTGACTGAAACCTCGAGCAACGTAACGCGCCTTGAAGGCAGGCGGAGAACCCGGCGGCCGCTTCACCCTGAAGATCCACATGCCATCGACTATGTTCACCCCAGGTGGGGGAACCTCGTCGACGTAAGTGCCTGTGGACTTCCAGGATGCCATTTCGGCATCCATAGCTGCCTGCCACTGAGAGGAGTAAGGACCCGTAATCGCCTCTGCGTAAGAGCGCGGGGTCGGGATGTCAGGAGCATCCGGGTCTCCCTCAGGGGCAAGCAGCAAGGAGGCGAAACGAGGTACAGCAGCTGCAAGACACTCAAAGTCCTCCTGCCTGTCCTCAAGGACGTCCGTGCCAAGAGCACACTCACCCCCGATGGACGGAGGACTGGCAGGCACAGACTCAGCAACTAGAGCAGAGGCGTAGTCGAGACGGCAGGCAGCAGCAAAGTCAAGTAGCTCAGCAACGAGAGCAGAAGCAGCAGCAGACTCAAAGGACGGGTCAGTGACAGCAGTGGCAAGGAGACGAGCGACAGTGGGACTGGCAGCACGCGCTCGGTCAGACTCAGGGTCAGGGACCTCAGGAAGAGAGGACTCAGGAGGATCAGGCAGAGGAAAACGCAGTGGAACAGAGGAAGGACGGAGTGCCATGGTGTGCGTGCCTGGGACAGGGGGAGGACGCGAACAAGGAGCGCGACGAGCAGTGCAAACAGGTGAGACAGGACGAGACGCAGGCTCACGACGCTCTGTAAGACCTCCGAACTGCTCAGTGTAAGGAGAGGGAACAGGCAGTGGGGAGGCTGGCTGTAGCGGCGGCTGCGACTGGTCAGGCGGCGGACACAGGAAGGGAGGAGGAAGACCAGTAGAAGACGGGACACCAAGAACCTGCTTAAGCAGGGGAACGAAGTACGGGCGCGGCCGCACAGTGCCTCCAGCACCTCCAGCACCAGGGTCAACAGCTCCAGCTCCTGCAGCTCCAGCGCCTCCTGCGCCAGGGCCTCCAACTCCAGCTCCTCCAGCTCCAGCGCCTCCAGCGCCAGCTGCTCCAGGCTCCGTAGGGTCTCCAACTCCAGTAGTAACAGCAGCACCTCCAGCTCCAGCGCCTCCAGGCTCGCCAGCTCCGGGAGCCCCACTCCGATGGTGTGCGCGCTGAACAAGCCACTCACGCAGCTGCTGCGAGGACAGTCGCGGTGAAGCACCAGCAGGACCTCCAGACGAAGCAGCACCCCGAGGCTCAGCACCCCCAGACTCCGCACCCTCCGACTCAGCACCCTCAGGCTCCGCACCCTCCGACTCAGCACCCCCAGGCTCAACACCCTCAGGCTCAGCACCCCCAGACCCAGCACCCTCAGACCCCGCACCCCCCGGCTCCGCACCCCCAGACGCAGCACCCCCAGACGCAGCACCTGGAGCAGCACCTGAGACGAAAGCTACCTGAACAGGCACAGTACCAGGGAGAGGGTCTACCTGAGATACTCCCGAAGGAGCAGGACCCTGGGGCGGGAGGGGGTCTACCGGAGGCGGACCGGGAGCAAGAAAAAGCGGCGGGGGCGGGGAAGGGGCAGAGCGGTAGGGGAAGAGACGGTAGAAGGGAACCGACTCGTCGAACGTGACGTCCTGAGAAGGGAGGACACGGCGCGAGGCGGGGTGGTAAAACTGCCAGCCAGGCGCATCAGGGACAAAGCCAAGGAAGACGCAGGGAATAGCGCGGGCGGAGAGCTTGTCCGCGGACGTATCGCGAACAAAGGCACGAGAACCCCAGACCCGGAACACCGACGCATCGCCAACCTTCCCCGTCCAACGCAGTGTGGGCGAGGTCTCCGGCAAGGAGACACGGGGCCAAAGGTTGAGCTGATGCGCAGCATACCAGACCGCAAACGGCCCCAGAAAATGGGGAGCGGCCGCATGAATCATGGAGGTACGAGCGACCTCCATGACTAAGCCAATGCGGCGCTCAGCAATCCCATTTTGCTGAGGGGAGTCCGGAAGCGTGAACGACTGGGTGATGCCCTCCCCACGACAAAAGTCTCGCAAGAGGTCGGAAGAGTTGTCCTCACTGGTCACGCAGACGCCTCCTGGGTTGACGACTCAGCTACGCAGCGGTCGTCGCAGGGTTACACCTTCAGCCTTGGGTCCGGCTCGGTTTCTTGGCGGTCTACCCACTCGTCTTCAATTCTCAGCTCCAGCTGTGAGGCTGAGATCTACGCCGGAGCCATGGCTGCTCAGGAGCTACGCTGGCTCACCTACTTCCTGACCGACTTGGGAGAGCAGCCTCGTTCGCCTCCAGTCCTGTACGTAGACAACAAGGCCATGATAGCCTTGTGTCAGGAGCACAGACTGGAGCACAGAACGAAGCACATCGCTCTGCGATACTTCCTTGCTCGAGAGTTGCAGGAGCGTGGTCAGCTTCGTCTAGCGTATGTGGCCACTCGGGCCAACACTGCTGATGTCTTCACCAAGGCACTTCCGCCTGGTGACCATCAGCGCTTTGTTACTGTGTTAGGCCTTGTGCCTACTTTGCCTCACTTACTTACTGCCTGACTCTGCCTGTACTGTGATCTATCTATATACCTGCATGCTTGCACTTGTTAGGGTATGATCACTGTATTGTTTGTTCTCTGTATATAATTCTGCATGTGAACTGGCCTTGTGGCCCTTTGCTTGTGCTCGGACTGTGTGGTGACTTTGTGATCCACCCTGAGCTTGCTTTGCCTTTCTTGACTCGTCTTGTGACCATTACTCGTTCTGGCTATCCCCCACTTCGCCTATGGGGGTGTGTCAAACATATATGCTTAGTTATATCTAGGCTAAGTTCATGTGTTTACATTTGTCTAGGCTATAGTGGGTTTAGCCTTAGGGGGTACACAATTCTCTCGACATTCTACTTGTACCCTTCCTTGCTTCCTAGTCAATCATTCTCACCTAAGATTCTAACAATCTCCACTCCATGGAGTCTACTCACATCACATCACCCAAAAAAGTGTCGACTCACCTCACATCTCCACTCCATGGTGTCTACTCACATCACATCACCCAAAAAAAGTGTCGACTCACCTCACATCTCCACTACGTGGTCTCTACTCACATCACATCACCCAAAAAGGTTTCGACTCACCTCACATCTCCACTCCATGGTGTCTACTCACATCACATCACCCAAAAAAGTGTCGACTCGCCTCACATCTCCACTCCATGGTGTCTACTCGCATCACATCACCCAAAAATGTGGCGACTCACCTCACATCTCCACTCCATGGAGTCTACTCACATCACATCACCCAAAAAAGTGTCCACTAACCTCACATCTCCACTCCGTGGTGTCTACTCGCGTCACATCACCCAAAAAAGTGTCGACCCACCTCACATCTCCACTCCATGGTGTCTACTCACATCACATCACCCAAAAACGTGTCGACTCACCTCACATCTCCACTCCATGGTGTCTACTCACATCACATCACCCAAAAAAGTGTTGACTCACCTCACATCTCCACTCCGTGGTGTCTACTCGCATCACGTCACCCAAAAAAGTGTCGACTCACCTCACATCTCCACTCCATGGTCACTTGAATTCCCCCTCACTCAATTTCCCCTCACTTCCATTCCCCCTCATCCCAGTCCCCCTCACTTTGTTTCCCCTCACTTCCATCCCCCCTCACTCTCTTCCCCCTCACTTCATTTCCCCACACTTGTATTCCCCCTCACTCAAATTCCCCTCACTTCCATTCCCCCTCATCCCTGTCCCCCTCAATTTGTTTCCCCTCACTTCCATCCCCCTTCACTCTCTTCCCCCTCACTTCATTTCCCCTCACTTGTATTCCCCCTCACTAAATTTCCCCTCACTTCCATTCCCCCTCATCCCTGTCCCCGTCACTTTGTTTGCCCTCTCTTCCATCCCCCCTCACTCTCTTCCCCCTCACTTAATTTCCCCTCACTTCCATTCCCCCTCATACCTGTCCCCCTCACTTTGTTTCCCCTCACTTCCATCCCCCCTCACTCTCGTCCCCCTCATTTCATTTCCCCTCACTTCCATCCCCCCTCACTCTCTTCCCCCTCATTTCATTTCCCCTCACTTTTGTTCCCCATCACTCAATTTCCCCTCACTTCCATTCTCCCTCATCCCTGTCCCCCTCACTTTGTTTCCCCTCACTTCCATCCCCCCTCACTCTCTTCCCCCTCACTTCATTTCCCCTCATTTTTTCCCCCCTCACTCAATTTCCCCTCACTTCCATTCCCCCTCATCCCTGTCCCCCTCACTTTGTTTCCCCTCACTTCCATCCCCCCTCACTCTCTTCCCCCTCACTTCATTTCCCCTCACTTGTATTCCCCCTCACTCAATTTCCCCTCACTTCCATTCCCCCTCATCCCTGTCCCCCTCACTTTGTTTCCCCTCACTTCCATCCCCCCTCACTCTCTTCCTCCTCACTTCATTTCCCCTCAATTCCATCCCCCCTCACTCTCTTCCCCCTCACTTCATTTCCCCTCACTTTTTTTCCCCCTCACTCAATTTCCCCTCACTTCCAGTCCCCCTCATCCCTGTCCCCCTCACTTTGTTTCCCCTCACTTCCATCCCCCCTCACTCTCTTCCCCCTCACTTCATTTCCCCTCACTTGTATTCCCCCCACTCAATTTCCCCTCACTTCCATTCCCCCTCATCCCTGTCCCCCTCACTTGTTTTCCCCTCACTTCCATCCTCCCTCCCTCTCTTCCCCCTCATCTCATTTCCCCTCACTTGAATTCCCCCTCACTCAATTTCCCCTCACTTCCACTCCTCCTCATCCCTGTCCCCCTCACTTTGTTTCCCCTCACTTCCATCCCCCCTCACTCTCTTACCCCTCACTATATTTCCCCTCACTTTTATTTCCCCTCACTCTTTATCCCCTCACTTCCATTCCCTCTCACTCCATTGCCCCTCACTTCATTTCCCCTCACTTCTATCCCCCCTCACTCTCTTCCCCCTCACTTCACTTCCCCTCACTAGTATTCCCCCTCACTCAATTTCCCCTCACTTCCATTCCCCCTCATCCCTGTCCCCCTCACTTTTTTTCCCCTCACTTTCATTCCCCCTCACTCTCTTACCCCTCACTATATTTCCCCTCACTTTTATTTCCCCTCACTCTTTTTCCCCTCACTTCCATTCCCTCCCACTCCATTCCCCCTCACTTCATTTCCCCTCACTTCCATCCCCCCTCACTCTCTTCCCCCTCACTTCACTTCCCCTCATTTGTATTCCCCCTCACTCAATTGCCCCTCACTTCCATTCCCCCTCATCCCTTTCCCCCTCACTTTTTTTCCCCTCACTTCCATTCCCCCTCACTCTCTTACCCCTCACTACATTTCCACTCGCTTTTATTTCCCCTCACTTCCATTCCTGCTCACTCCATTCCCCCTCACTTCATTTCCCCTCACTTCCATTCCCCCTCGTCCCTGTCCCCCTCACTTTGTTTCCCCTCGCTTCCATTCCCCATCACTCTCTTACCCCTCACTACATTTCCCCTGACATTTATTTCCCCTCACTCTTTTTCCCCTCACTTCCATTCCCGCTCACTCCTTTTCCCCTCACTTCCATCCCCCCTCACTCTCTTCCCCCTCACTTGATTTCCCCTCACTTGTATTCCCCCACTCAATTTCCCCTCACAGAAAGTGGTCCCTGGCAGAGCGAAGAGAGTCAGGAAGGCGGGTGACTATAAAGTAGAGAGTGATGAACATCGGGGGCTGGTTCCTGGCAAGGAACTCAGCTAGGGCGGCAGCGCGGTAGCGATTGTCGCTAGTGCGAAGGTGGGAAACCAGGTCCTCTACTGTGGCAAAGGCGGACAGCTCGGGGAACAGGTAGGGCAGTAGAAGGCGGCCTAGAGCAGCAGTGGCAGGCGAGGAGTATCGAGCGACGACAGCGTCGTACAGTGCATGTGCTATCCTGTGCTGTCCGAAGTGAGCGCATTCGGCTAACGGCAGGTGGTTGCGAATGGCTAAGCGGGCAGCACCGTCGCGAGTAAGCCACTGTGAGCGAGTCGCACTGTCAGCTGTGGCGGGAGGGGCAGGAGCGGCGCCAGACGTGTGGTCAAACAACGAAACACTGTCCCTAGAGTCACTCAGTAGGTACAACTGCAGGTCGTCGAGCCACGTGTCAAACTGGATAGGGCGGCCCTCATGATCGAAAGCGAGAACGTGAAGAGAAGCCATAGCAGCAGAGGAGAGGGGCAGCTAGCGGGTTGCGAGAGAGCAGTGCGCAGGCTGCAAGGGGCGGCAAGCAGGTCCCAAGGGGCGGCTAGCAGGCTGCAAGAGGCGGCAAGGGGGCTGCAAGAGGGGCAGCGCGCGGGCTGCACGAGTTGCTGGCAGGCCGCATGCAGGTGGCGCGCTGGCTGTAGGGGCGGCGGTCGGGCCGGGGCCTAGGGGCGATGGGCGGGCCGGGCCTAGGGGCGGCCTGCAGGCCTAGGGGCGGCAGGCAGGCGTAGGGGCGACGGGCGGGCCGAGGCCTAGGGGTCAACGAGGGGCCGGGGCCTAGGGGTCGACGGGCAGGCCGGGCTTAGGGGTCGACTTGGGGGGCCGGGGCCTAGGGGTCGACGGGTCGCGCCGGGCGTAAGGGTCGACGGGGGGCCGGGGCCTAGGGGTCCATGGGCGGGCCGGGCAGAGGGGTCGACGGGTCGCGCCGGGGCCTAGGGGCGATGGGCGGGCCGGGGCCTAGGGTCGATGGGCGGGCCTGGCCTAGGTGTCGACGCGGGCCGGGGCCTAGGGGTCGACGGGTCGCACCGGTGCCTAGGGGTCGACGGGCGCGCGGGGCCTAGGGGCAACGGGCGGGCCTGGGCCTAGGGTCAACGAGGCGCGCGGGGCAGCACGAGGGCTGCAGAGGGCGGCTAGCGGGGCAGCTCTGTGGTGGGCCCAAAAAAAACGGTCCCAACGAAGGACCTGCTCTGAAACCATATCAGAAGAATGAACGAGGATGAATGCATTGAGCAGAATTTGGGTACAAGTACTGGCCCTAATTGGGTTGTACCCCTTATGGGCTACCCCACTATAGCCTACACAAATGTAAGCACTATAAGATTATGACAAAACGTGATGAGGGGGAAGAGAGTGAGGGGGAATGGAAGTGAGGGGAAACAAAGTGAGGGGGACAGGGATGAGAGGGAATGGAAGTGAGGGGAGATTGAGTGAAGGGGGATACAAGTGAGGGGAAATAAAATCAGGGGGAAGAGAGTGAGGGGAGATGGAAGTAATGGGAATTGAAGTGAGGGGGAATGGAGTGAAAGGGAATGCAAGTGAGGGGAAAATGAGTGAGGGGAAATATAAGTGAGGGGGACTAGAAGTGAGGGGAAATAGAGTGAAGGGCAATATTAGTGAGGGGAAATAAAGTGAGGAGGAATAGAGTGAGTGGGAACAGAAGTGAGGGGAAAAGAGTGAGGGGAAATATAAGTGAGGGGAAATGTAGTGAGGGGGAAGAGAGTGAGGGGGAATGGAAGTGAGGGGAAACAAAGTGAGGGGGACAGGGATGAGGGGGAATGGAAGTGAGGGGAAATTGAGAGAGGGGGAATACAAGTGAGGACAAATGAAGTGAGGGGGAAGAGAGTGGGGGGGGATGGAAGTGAGGGGGAATAAAGTGAGGGGGAATGGAGTGAGAGGGAATGAAAGTGAGGGGAAAATTTGTGAGGGGAAATATAAGTGAGGGGGAATGGAAGTGAGGGGAAATAGAGTGAAGGGCTATATTAGTGAGGGGAAATAAAATGAGGGGGAATAGAGTGAGGGGGAACAGAAGTGAGGGGAAAAAGAGTGAGGGGAAATATAAGTGAGGGGAAATGTAGTGAGGGGGAAGAGAGTGAGGGAGAATGGAAGTGAGGGGAAACAAAGTGAGGGGGACAGGGATGAGGGGGAATGGAAGTTAGTGGAAATTGAGTGAGGGGGAATACAAGATAGGGGAAGTGAAGTGAGGGGGAAGAGAGTGAGGGGGGATGGAAGTGAGGTGTAATAGAGTGAAGGGCAATATTAGTGAGGGGAAAGAAAGTGAGGGGGAATAGAGTGAGGGGGAACAGAAGTGAGGGGACAAAGAGTGAGGGGAAATATAAGTGAGGGAAAATGTAGTGAGGTGGAAGAGAGTGAGGGGGAATGGAAGTGAGGGGAAACAAAGTTAGGGGGACAGGGATGAGGGGGAATGGAAGTGAGGGGAAAATGAGTGAGGGGAAATATAAGTGAGGGGTAATGAAGTGAGGGGGAAGAGAGTGAGGGGGGATGGAAGTGAGGGGAAATGAAGTGAGGAAGTATGGAGTGAGAGGGAATGAAAGTAAGGGGAAAATCAGTGAGGGAAAATATAAGTGAGGGGGAATGGAAGGGATGGAAAATAGAGTGAAGGGCAATATTAGTGAGGGGAAATAAAGTGAGGGGGAATAGAGTGAGGGGGAACAAAAGTGAGGAGAAATAAAATGAGGGGAAATATAAGTGAGGGGAAATGTAGTGAGGGGAAAGAGAGTGAGGGGGTGGGCCTATTACCAAGCTAGCAAGGGCGTGGGAGGGTTGCGAGCATCATCGGTCATCGGCGCTCGCGAATGAAGAGCGTCCGCTGCACTTCCTGCACATGTGGGGATCCTTCCGCGTTTTGGGGGTGGAAGCGCTCGTTCTGAGCGCTTTTCTCCATCCGGGTCACGTGGCTGCGCTTTTCTGGGCCTATTACCCAGCCAGCAAGGGCGTGGGAGGGTTGCGAGCATCATCGGTCATCGGCGCTCGCCAATGAAGAGCGACAGCTGCACTTCTTGCATATGTGCGGATCCTTCCGCATTTTGGGGGTGGAAGCGCTCGTTCCGAGCGTTTTTCTTCCGCTGGGTCATGTGGCTGCACTTTTCTGAGCCTATTACCAAGCCAGCAAGGGCGTGGGAGGGTTGCGAGCATCATCGGTCATCAGCACTTGCGAATGAAGAGCGCCCTCTGCACTTCCTGCACATGTGCGGACCCTTCCGTGTTTGGGGGTGGAAGTGCTCGTTCCGAGCGTTTTTCTTCCGCCGGGTCACATGGCTGCGCTTGTCTAGTCCTATTACCAAGCCAGAAAGGGCGTGGGAGGGTTGCGAGCATCATCAGTCATCGACGCTCGCGAATGAAGAGCGCCCGCTGCACTTCCTGCACATGTGCGGATCCTTTCGCGTTTTGGGGCTGGAAGTGCTCGTTCCTAGCGTTTTTCTTCCGCCAGGTCACGTGGCTGCGCTTGTCTATGCCTATTACCCAGCCAGCAAGGGCGTAGGAGGGTTGCGAGCATCATCGATCATCAGTTCTCGCGAATGAAGAGCGCCCGCTGCACTTCCTGCACATGTGCGGATCCTTCCGCATTTTGGGGTGGAAGCGCTCGTTTTGAGCGTTTTTCTTCCACTGGGTCATGTGGCTGCGCTTGTCTGGTCCTATTATCAAGCCAGCAAGGGCGTGGGAGGGTTGGGAGCATCATCAGTCATCGGCGCTCGCGAATGAAGAGCGCCCGCTGCACTTCCTGCACATGTGCGGATCCTTTCGCGTTTTGGGGCTGGAAGTGCTCGTTCCGAGCGTTTTTCTTCCGCCAGGTCCCGTGGCTGCGCTTTTCTGTGCCTATTACCCAGCCAGCAAGGGCGTAGGAGGGTTGTGAGCATCATCGATCATCGGTTCTCGCGAATGAAGAGCGCCCGCTGCACTTCCTGCACATGTGCGGATCCTTCCGCGTTTTGGGGCTGGAAGCAATCGTTCCGAGCGCTTTTCTTCCACCGGGTCACGTGGTTGTGCTTTTCTGGGCCTATTACCCAGCAAGGGCGTGGGAGGGTTGCGAGCATCATCAGTTATCCTCGCTCGCAAATGAAGCGCCCGCTGCACTTCCTGCACGTGTGCGGATCCTTCTGTCTTTTGGGGGTGGAAGCGCTCGTTCTGAGCGTTTTTCTTCCGCCGGGTCAAATAGCTGCGCCTGTCTGGGCCTATTACCAAGCCAGCAAGGGCGTGGGGGGGTTGCGAGCATCATCGGTCATCGGTTCTCGCGAATGAAGAACGCCCGCTGCACTTCCTGCACATGTGCGGATCATTCCGGGTTTTGGGCCTGGAAGCGATTGTTCCAAGCGTTTTTCTTCCGCCGTGTCACGTGGCTGCACTTTTCTGGGTCTATTACCAAGCCAGCTGTTGAGTGATGCTACCATTCGCATTCACGTCTGTCTGCCTCCCATCATATGTTCGTGCGTTGCATGCGTGTTGTGAGTGTGTGCAAGAATTTGTGTTTTGTGCGGTTTGGATTTTCTGAGTGTGTGTGAATGTTATTTGGCTTGAGCAGATATCTGAAGTGACTCCTCTGCTCAAGAGCTTTCCGACGAACCAAGTATCGCTTCAATCGGAGCACGAACAAGAAAGTTACGAACGTTGGAGTTCGTATGCTTTTGATATTTGGTTGTGGTGACTATGGGAAGTTGTGGGGTTGACTCAATATGGGGTATAGACTTTTGGGGGTTGGGAAATTCGTCTTTTCTACTGTAGTTGCTGCCAAATGGTTGGGAGAAACCAAACCAGGTTGGCAAGTGTGGCCAAGTTGGGTTGAGGTGGATTGTGGAGGTTGGGATAGTGACAAAGGTCAAAGTTGGGTTGCCTATGGGGAAGGGAATTGTATGGCATGGGGTTTCCTTGGTTGGGGACTCTCTTGGGACCTTCCCTCTCGTCCTCCTCATCCCTTCCACCTGGTTTAGTGCTACTCTAACTTTCTTGTGTGAACTTGTGAGATCATTGTGATTGAGTTACGTTTTCTATGGCAGCATACCCCCTAGTGCGCCGAAGTTCATAACTCGAGTTATACTCCATATTCTGATACTATTCAAATTGGGAAAGATAGCCACGGTCAAGGGCTACAACATACTCGAGTTTGAAAGAATTCTAACAGTGGACCTTTCGTCGACGACGTTTCTTGTGACGACGACTTTTCTGTCCAGAATTGTAGTTGACGATTTTGAGATATTTCAGCCCCTAATCTTCATAGACTCCGTCCTTAATCTCTAACAAGTGGTATCAGAGGTGATTAAGGACCCTGTGAGGAGTCTACTGAAGTGTGAAGACCCTCCTAGACCCACCATGGCCTGTGGGCGTGCCTAAGTGGAGTTCTGGAGGTTGGATGTGACTTCCGCTAAGGGGAAACTCTGCCGAAATTTCGTTGGCGCTGACACTTGTGAAGATTGTGTGGATCTACATTGTGACCAGCAAAAGGGGGAGCTGAAACCTCTGATTGGGAGCAGAGGAGATGAATCAAGGGAGTGGAGATGCAGCTGAGAAGAGGAGTGAGCCGCCACCATCCAAGATTGAAGCTTTGGATGGCTCCAACTATGAGGAATGGAGCGGGCGGATGCGGAGCACCTTCAAGCGCTACAAGCTGCTGAAAATTGCAATGGGAGAGGAGAAGATGCCGGGGGAAGGAGATGCCCGCGATCGGTGGATTGAGAAGAGCGCGGTGCTGTACGACCTCATCCTCCAATCGGTCAACAACGACATGTTGCAGCACATCAAGGATTTGGTGGAGTTGGATGATTCCGGACCGAAGGCATGGAAGCTGCTACGCGACGTGATTCAGCCCAACACGCTGCCGATGGTGATTGTGTTGGAGAAGGAGTTGGCTGCCCTCTCCATGAAACCGGGAGATGATGTGAAACCGGTCCTTGACAAGATCAAGGACACCTATGCGAGGATGGCAGCGGCGGGCAGCGAAGTGTCGCAGATGCAACAGTGCACCAAGATCATCACGGTGCTCGACAACTCGTGGGACAACCTCATCCCCACCCTCAACGTTCAGCAGGACAAATGGACGCCTGAGTGGCTACGGCAGCAGATTCTGCAGGAGGACTTCCGCAGACGCCACACAGGAGGTGGTGCTGCCAACAAAACTGCTGAGGGGTATGGAGCTGCAGGAGGCAGCAGAGGAAGAGGGGGAGGGAGAGGCCGAGGCCGTGGGAGAGGCTTTGGCAGAGGGAGAGGCCGAGGTGACTACAATGAGGGGCATGGGAGCTCTGGTGGCAGGGGGAGCACCCGAATGGAGGGTGCGTGCTGGTACTGCAAGAAGGCTGGACACCCGTGGTTCAAGTGTTTCAGCCGGCCTGAGGGATGGGCCCCTCCAGGCATGAAGCCGCCAAGTGGTGAACGTGCACGCGGTGGCGCTGTGCAAGGTTCAGGTGCACAAGGTGATGGTGCACAAGGTAAAGCCGACCCTGGGATGTTCCTCATGGTTGAGGATGTGCAAGGGAGTGGGGGTGATGTGGGTTCAGTTGGGAAGGTTGTAATGCACCCCCTCACTCACTGGGTGATCGATTCAGGTTGCACGAGTCATATGACCCCACGGGCAGATTTGCTTGATGAGGTAAAACCTCCTGGGAAGATCAAGTTTGTGGCTGCCGCTTCAGGTGCTTTGCTCCCTGTGATTGGTGTTGGGAATGCCAAGGTGATGGGAGCCAATGGAGAGCTTGTGGGGCTTGGGAATGTGCTGTTGGTTGAAGGTTTGTCCGCTAACCTTCTTTCTGTGCGCCGGCTGCAGAAGAGCAAGGCTGAAGTTACCTTCGGCCCAACCAGCTGCCGTGCAAAGCTTGGGAAGTTGCTGCTGTGGAACTTGGAGGAGAAGAGCAGCTGCATCAAGGACTTGTGGCAGCTGCCCATCATCCCTTGGAAGGGGAAACCACCAGCAACGGCAAAGGCAGCGGCAGCGGCTAAAGCAACTGCGGGAGGAGAGGAGACTGCACCAACTGCTGGGGCCCTGGATGCAGTCAAGAAGGTGCAGCAGCCACAACAGCCACATGGTGAGGTGCTTGCTGGTGTGGATGCGACAGCTGCATGGGCAAAGGCTTCATCTGGGAGTGGTGAGGCTGATTGGGAGACGTGGCATGAGAGGCTGTGCCATGTGAACATTCCTATGCTGCAGAAGTTGGTAAAGGATGGGTGCTTGAAGGGGCTGGAGGTGAAGGGGGGAGCAAAGGAGATTGGGAGCTGCCCTACCTGCCTTGAGACCAAATTCACGAAGTTTCCCTTCAGCAGCAGCACAGGACCAGCCAAGGCACCACTTGAACTAGTGCACATGGATGTGGTGGGCCCCACGAGGGCCCTTTCTCTCTCGGGCAGCCGCTACTTCTTGACGATTGTGGACGACCACACGCGTGCGGTGTGGGTGTACCCTCTCAAGACTAAGGGGGAGGTGGCAGCGGCTGTTCTTAAGGAGTGGATGCCGAGAGCACAAAGCGAAAGCGGACACAAGGTGAAGGTGATCCGCACTGACAACGGAGGAGAGTTCATCGGCGCTGATTTTGAGAAGGAGCTGAAGCGGAAGGGGATCCAGCATCAGCTCACAGTGCCTTACAACCCTCAGCAGAATGGCGTGGCTGAGCGGTTCAACCGGACCCTGCAGGAAGGTGCTCGCACTCTCCTTGGGCGTGCAGGGCTGCCGGATCCGTTTTGGGTGACAGCACTGCGGCAGGTCGTTGTTGTGAAGAACAGGGTGCTGGCGACTGTGGGGGACAAGCAGTGGATCCCCTACACCAAGTGGTATGGGATTGCACCAGCTGTGAACATGCTGAGAGCCTTTGGGTGCATGGTGGTGTTTCATGTGCCTAAGGAGAAGAGGGGAAAACTGGAAGCTTCTGGGAGATGGGGTGTGCACTTGGGGCTTGCTAAGGATCACAAGGGCTGGCTGATTTGGGACTTGACCAGCCAGCAGCTGACTGTGTCAAGGGATGTGAAGTTCCTTGAGTCCTTGTACTACAAGGAGTGGAAGCAGCAGCAGCAGCAGAAGCTTCCAACGACACCGCTAATTGTCGAGGCCGATGAGGTGCAGCGGCCTTCAAGGCAAGTGGAGGTTTCTGTCTCTGAGAATGAGATCTCTGGGGTGACAGAGGATGGGGGAGAACCTGAGGAGGAGAGCGTTGGTGAAGAGGAGAGGCGCCGATTTCACTCGTTGGTGGGCAGCCTCATGTATGCGGCGGTAAACACCCGACCGGACGTCGCGTTTGCTACCGGGCAGCTGGCTAGGGTTGTGCAATGCCCTAATGAGGAGCAGGTAGCAGCTGGAATGAGGGTGGCCAAGTATCTTGGCCAAACACCGACCGTTGGGCTGCAATACTCGGCGGCGGCACAAAGGCGCCAAAAGGGCGCGGATGGTGTTGAACCCGGGCGTTTGTTCCTCACCGCCTACTCGGATGCTTCATATGCATCAGAACCAGAGGACATGACAAGTGTGGGAGGCTTCATATGCTGTGTTGGTGGAGGCCCAACTGCTTGGGAGAGCAAGAAGCAGGTTGACCAAGCTTTGAGCTCGGTGGAGTCCGAGTACATGGCACTCTTCCGTGCCGTACGGGAGATTGTGTGGCAGCGGCGTTTGTTGGCTGAATTGGGGGAGGAGCAGCAAGGACCTACCCCACTGTACTGTGACAGCCAGGGTGCCATTGCTCTTGCTAAGAACCCTGTGTTGCATGGACTCACGAAGCACATGAGGGTGAAGTGGCATTGGACGAGGAGCATGGTAACCGCGGGTGAAGTTGAGTTGCGCTACGTGAAGACCACGGGGCAGCCGGCTGACATGATGACCAAGAGGCTGGTGGAGCAGTAGCATTGGAAGTGTTGCAAGCTGGCTGGGATGGCTCTGAACTGAGAGAGCAACATATCCTAAGGCCAACAATCCGAGGGGGAGTTTGTTGGTGCAACCCTACGGTTTGCACTCGGCTTGTTGTCCGTGTGCGTGAATGTGTGTGTGTATGGAATGGTATGAGGGCATGGGATAATATATATTTCATGCTTATAATTGTGTGTGAATGTTGAGTCATGATGTCGAGTGTGTGTGTCGAGTCAATAGCGAGTTATCGCTAGACGCGTGTTACGCGGTCGTTTGTGTCTCGCGCGCGGTTTCTATTTTGTCGTGCGCGGTTTCTATTTTGTCCTGTGTCGAACGTTCGGCGTGTCGCAGGTGTGTGCAGCAGACCCATCAAGAACTCAAGGATGAGTTTGTGATGAAGAGCCCGAGCCTTGGTGTCAAGCCTCAAGTGATTTCGAAGCTCGCCAAAAAGGGTACACCTCGAGATATTGAAGATAGTTACATTACTTTGTGTAGTGTAACATTTCACTTGGTGTAGGCCCTAGTGAAGGGTAGTTTCGAGACCCTTCGTGGTTGGGGACAGTGTGGCACTGTTCCACATCACTGTACCTCGGCTCTTGGGGTTTGTAGGAGCTGGGAGTCATTCCCAACTCGTAACTCTTCCTATCTTGTGTTCTAAGACTATAGTGGCTGCCATAGTACCGTTCGTTCAAACCGACGCTGTGTCGTCAATTCTTTATCAAATCGTGCAATCTAAATTGCTAATTGTAGACGACGTGAAGACGCTCCAGATCCAATTTGAATCAAGTCATTTGCAGCTGTGAGCAGAACGCTATCAACGTTTGAAGCCGCTGTGCAGAAATCCGTCTGTGCTCTCTATCTTTCGTTTTAGGCACATTCAAGCCTATTGTGACTATAACACCTCAGAGATTGGCGCCCGCCCCCCCCCGGCCCCTACTTTGGCCCCTCGGCCCCCTAGGCCCCTCGGCCCCCCCCAAGGCCCCCCCGGCCCCTTGTTTGGCCCCGCGGCCCCTAGGCCCCTCGGTCCCATCTCAGAGACTGGCACCCGGCCCCCTGGCCCCTACTTTGGCCCCTCGGCCCCCTAGGCCCCTTGTTTGGCCCCTCGGCCCCCTAGGCCCTTCGCCCCCCCCCCAAGGCCCCCCCCCGGCCCCCTTGTTTGGCCTCGCGGCCCCTAGGCCCCTCGGCCCCACCTCAGAGACCGGCGCCCGGCCCCCCCGGCCTCTTGTTTGGCCCCTCGGCCCCCTAGGCCCCTTGGCCCCCTCTAGGCCCCCCCGGCCCCCTGTTTGGCCCCGCGGCCCCTAGGCCACTCGGCCCCACCTCAGAGACCGGCACCCGGCCCCCCGGCCCCTTGTTTGGCCCCTCGGCCCCCTAGGCCCCTCGGCCCCTTGTTTGGCCCCGCGGCCCCCAGGCTCCTCTGCCCCTATGGCGTTGCTTCGGGTTCTCCCGTTCGACCCGGAGGGCAGACCTGTAGCATTTGACACGTGGCACGACGATCTGCAACTGTACCTACTGAGCGACAGTCGGGACAGTGTCTCGCTGTTTGACCTCGTGTCCGGTGCCGCTCCAGCCCCTCCCGCCACAGCTGACGTTTCGACTCGTTCCCAGTGGCTCTCTCGTGACGCTACTGCCCGCTTGGCCATTCGCAACCACCTGCCCGCAACAGAATGTGCTCACATTGGCGAGCACAGGACAGCACAGGCCTTGTACGACGCTGTCGTTGCTCGCTACTCCTCCCCTGCCACTGCTGCTCTTGGCAGACTGCTACTGCCCTACCTGTTCCCTGGGCTGTCGGCTTTTGCCACAGTAGCGGACCTGGTTACCCACCTCCGCACTAGCGACGCTCGCTACCGCGCTACCGTTCCTGCTGAGTTCCTTCCCACGAACCAGCCCCCCATGTTCATCACCCTCTACTTCATAGTCACTCGCCTCCCTGACTCCCTTCGCTCTGTCACGGACCACTTCCTCACCCTCGACCCCACTTCCCTCACTGTTGACCTCCTCGAGCAGCATCTCCTCGCAGCTGAGACTAGTGCAGTTGCTGTAGGTGCTGCTCGTGGCACCCCGCGCTCACCCTTCTTTGAGGGGTGCTCCCCCTCCCCCCTTTCCTCCTCCTTCGCCTCTGCTGCTGCTGCAGACGTCTCTGTTCCTAA
Source organism: Closterium sp. Naga37s-1 (assembly GCA_947471745.1). Lineage (NCBI taxonomy): Eukaryota > Viridiplantae > Streptophyta > Zygnematophyceae > Desmidiales > Closteriaceae > Closterium > Closterium sp. Naga37s-1. The sequence continues at coordinate 37,068 of CANJKZ010000529.1, forward strand.
GGACGTCGGTGCTGCTTCGACTAGTACGAAGCGCCGCAACAGCAAGGGCAAGGGTGGTCGGGGTAGTGGAGGAGGCAGCGGTGGTGGTGGAGGTGGCAGTGGGCGTGGCAGTGGGGGCAGCGGTAGAGGAGGCGGAGGCGGTGGAGGTGGTGGCGGCGGTGGGACCGGTGGCGGGGGTGGAGGCTCTGGTGGCGGCGGTGGAGGCAGCGGAGGGGGGTGGCGGCAGTGGAGGCGGTGGGACCAGTGGTGGTCGGTCTGGACCTCAGCGTGGAGGCCCTGGTGGCGGTCGGGGCCAGCAGCAGCAGCGTCGGAGTGAGACTTAGACGCCTCAGCAGCTCCGTGAGTGGTTGGTTCAGCGTGGGGCGGGCGAGGGTAGTGAGACCTGCCCGTATGTCATTCGCACGGGTGCCCGTGCGGGCAAGACATGCGGGCG
>CANJKZ010000530.1:0-157500 GCA_947471745.1 Closterium sp. Naga37s-1
GTGTGTCTCACGCTACCCCTCTCCCCTCGGTTCGCACGTCAGGTCGCGCCTTCCTCCCCGCAGTCCTTCCACACAGTCCCCCCAGCAGCCTCTGGCACTTCTCGTCAGGTGGCTGTGGACTCGGGGGGTGTTGGCGCTGGTGGTGCCGCCCCTGGAGGTGCTCGGTCTAGGGGTGCTCGTTCGCGGGGTGCTGGGACTGGAGGTACTGGCTCTGGAGGTGTCAGGTCGGGGGGTGCTGGCGCTGGAGGTGCTGGGGCTGGAGGTGCTGACACTGGAGGTGCTCGTTCTGGGGGTTCTGGAGTTGGAGGTCCTGGCATTGAGGGTGCTAGGACAGGAGGCGCTGGAGCTGGGGACCTTGACCCTGGTGGTACCCCCTCTGGGGACACCGGTACTGGGGTGCTAGTTTTGAGAAGACTGGATCTGGGGGCACTACGTCTGTGGAGAGCACTCCGCCTCCCCACCACCACGACACGCGTTACCAGGCGGCGTGCCGGTTGCGCGTGAGGAGCAGGAGCGGTTGGAGCAGGGAGCGGCAGGCGTTGCGGCAGTTGGACCTGCTGGAGCAACGGCAGCAGCACCAGCAGCAATAGCGGCAACCGCCACCACCAGCAGCAGCCACAGCAGTAGCAACCGCTACCACCAGCACCAGCAACCGCCACCCACCGCCGCAGCCACAGCAGCAGCATCAGCCAGCAGCAGTAGCCGCCGCAGCAGCAGTAGCAGCAGCCGCCGACACCACCGCAGCCGCAGCAGCTCCTTCTGGAGTGGCTAGTTGTTGGCCTCTGGGCCCTTGGTTTTCCCTCCTCTCCTCCTGTCCGCTCTCAGTCTCCCCCTGCGTTTGGTCCTACGTTTCCTCCTCCTGACGACGTCCGCTGGTCTGGTCTTCTCCTCCACCGCAGGTCTCCTCCTGTTTTCCATCACACCATTCCCGAACCTTGTCCTCCGACATGCTCGTCCCTGTCCCCCGTTACCGACCTCCACACTGCCATCCTTTGTACTTCTCTTCATCGTTCTCCTCCTCCAGTGTTTGTTCTCCCGTCTCCTCCTCAGTCTTCTCTTCCTGTCTCCCCTACTCCTATCTCCAAATACTACCGTGCTGTTCGCCCTGTTGTCTCCCGCGTTCTGGCCACGGTTGTCACCAACCCTCGTTTCTCTCTGTTGTCTGTCTCGGCTCTCACTGCTGCTGTCGCTGACTTTGCCGCCGCCAGCCGCCTTGACTACAGCACTCGTGTGGTGCCCGCTCCGCCTACCCATCCTCTGTCTGTCGGGGGTGAGTTTGCCCTTGGCCGTGACATCCTAGAGGACAGGCAGTCTGAGCTGGAGTACCTGGCAGCCGCTTCTCCCTCTCTCCTGTACCATACTGCTTTCCCCTGTGGGAATACCCCGACGCCCTTGATATACCGACTCCTTGCACGTACCGTGAGGTAGTGTCAGGGCCGTGAGCCTCTCAATGGAAGGTGGCCGTGGACTCAGAGTTGGCGTCTTGGAGATCCACAGGCACGTACGTCGACGCAGTTCCCCCTCCCCGGGCGAACGTAGTCGATGGCATGTTGCTCTTCAAGGTGAAGCGGCCGCCTGGATCACCACCGGTGTTCAAGGCACGCTATGTGGCAAGAGGATTCAGTCAGCGCGAGGGAGTTGACTTCTTTCAGACCTTCGCTCCGACCCCCGAAGATGAATACACTTCGGGTGTTACTCCACGTAGCAGCACAGCGAGACTACGAGCTCCACTGCCTTTCTCCTGGGACGACTGCACGAGGAGATCTGGCTGCGACGTCCTCCTGGTTTCACTGGTACGTTCCCTCCTGGGACCCAGTGGAGCCTGAGGCGACCAGTCTACAGTCTCCGCCAGTCACCCCGTGAGTGGCACGACACTCTTCGCTCCACGCTTTGTGACCTAGGGTTTCGCCCTTCCTCTGCTGACCCATCACTGTTTGTTCGTACCGGCTCCACTCCTTTCTTTATACTCGTCTACGTCGACGACTTGGTCTTTGCTACACCAGATAGGGCAGCTGTGGCTGAGGTGAAGTCCAAACTGCAGAAGAGACACACGTGCACTGACCTTGGTGAACTGCAGCGCTACCTTGGCCTGCAGATCACCAGGGACAAAGCCGCTCACACCATCACGTTGACGCAGTCACACATGGTGCAGCAGGTCCTTCAGCGGTTCGGGTTTCAGGTCTCTGCCACACAGCCCACTCCTCTTGCTGTAGACCACAGACTCACCGGCCCCTTTCCCAACGAGCCCTTTGAGCCTAGTGGCCCCTACACAGAGCTTGTTGGCTGCCTCATGTACCTGATGACCTTTACTTGCCCGGACCTTGCCTACCCTCTTAGCGTCCTCTCTCGCTTTGTTGGACCTGGGAGGCACCGTCTTGTTCACTGGACGGCTGCCGTGCGGGTGGCGAAGTATCTGGTGACTACATCAGGTATGGGGCTTCTGCTTGGAGGGAATCGGCCAGTTGAGCTGACTGGCCTCTGTGACTCTTCTTATGCTGACGACGTGGAGACTCAGCGCTCGACCCAGGGTTACTGTTTCAGTCTAAGAGCTGGGGCTGTGTCGTGGAGGTCCACTTGGTCATCGTCTGTGGCTTCATCCAGCGCAGAGGAAGAGATCTACGCCGGTGCTATGGCTGCTCAGGAGCTTCGCTGGTTGACCTTCTTGCTCGCCGACCTTGGTGAGCGGCCTCGCACTACTCCAACCTTGTTCGGAGACAACAAGGCCATGATTCTCTTGTGTCGCGAGCCTCGACTGGAGACCAGGGTGAAGTTCATTGACGTTCGGCACTTCCTCTTGCGCAAGTTGCAGCGTCGTGGCTAGGTGCGCATGGACTTTGTGGCCTCGGAGGCCAACACTATAGACCTCTTCACCAAGGCCTTGGCGTCTGGTGATCACCACCGGTTCTGTGTGCAATTAGGGCTTGTTGACTCTGTTGCTCGTCTGCCGTAGCCTTGCTCTGCTTGTACTTGCACCTATATATCTTATGTAACCTCTTGGACTGGCCTTGTGGCCGTTTGCTTGTGCTCAGAATGCGTGGTGACGTCTTGATCCACCCTGAGCTTTGCCTTGTTGCTTGCTTGACTGGTCTTGTGACCGTTTGTTGACCTGCTTGCTTTGATGCCCCTCACTTAGCCTATGGGGGTGTGTCAAATGTTGTTATTTGTCGTAGGCAACAGTGAGGTGCTCTTTAGTGAGTACAACAGTTTTAGGGTTTCCTATTTGTATCCCTTGCTTTGCTAATCACAACGATTCCGTTGCACTCCGTTCTCAAGATTCAGTTGCAAGGTTCGGTCGGCATGAGCATGGAAATGGCAGTACGAGCAGTTTTTTTGCTGTTTCCTTCACTCGGTGCAGTTTTTGTGCCTTTTCCTTCACTCGGTGCAGTTTTTGTGCTGTTTCCTTCACTTGGTGCAGTTTTTGTGCCTATTCCTTCACTCGGTGCAGTTTTTGTGTTGTTTCCTTCACTTGGTGCAGTTTTTGTGCTCCAAGGGACCACGAAAGGCTCGACACGCATCGATGCTTGTGAGACGATGGAGGCAATGCTTGGGGCTCTAGGGCTGAAGGGAGAGACACTGCATGGCACGAGCGTGCTGCAGGGGCTGTGTGTTGAGAGGGAGGACCTGCGGGTTTGGCTCAAGTCACAAGCTGGTTCCATGTTCCTGGCATGATGGTCTGAGCGCGTGGTGATCCTGGCATGATGGTGTGAGCGCGTGGTGTTCCTGGCATGATGGTGTGAGCACGTGGTGTTCCTGGCATGATGGTGTGAGCGCGTGTGTTAAAGTATGAGGCAGGGAATGGGTCGACTAGGTGAAAGGGTGGGGTACAAGAGAGTGTCGAGGGAATTGATGTACCCCGTAACATGCAAATCACCATAGGCTAGAATACTAAAGTGAATATAACTTTGACACACCCCCATAGCCTAAATGAGGTGTATGAAAAACGATCAAGGCAAGCAAATGGTCACAAGACCAGACAAGAGAAGCAAACAAAGCAAAGCCCAAGGTGGATCTCAAGATCACCACTCATTATGAGCACAAGCAAGCGGCCACAAGGCCAGTTCACATGTAGAGTTATAATAGCAAGGCAGGACACTGATCACAACCTAGCAAGAGTAAACATGCAGGTATAAATATAGATATAAGTGTACAACAAATGCAAGATCAAGAGACAAGCAGGTGAGGTAGAATGGACAGAAGCCCAAGAGCAGTGCAAAAACGCTGAAATAATCACCAGACCCGTGGGCCTTGGTGAAGACATCAGCAGTGTTGGCCCGAGAGGCCCCGTAGGAAAGGCGAAGATGACCACGCTGCTGCAGCTCTCGACCAAGAAAGTAGCAAAGAGCAATGTGCTTCGTTATGTGCTCCAGTCTCTGCCCGTGACACAAGGCCACCATGGCCTTGTTGTCGACGTACAAAACTGGAGGAGAACGAGGCCGCTCCCCCAAGTCGGTCAGCAGGTAGGTCAGCCAGCGTAGCTCATGTGCAGCCATAGCCCCAGCGTAGATCTTGGCCTCACAGCTGGAACCAAGCACAGAAGAAGAACGAGTGGACCTCCACGAGACAGAGCCAGAGCCAAGACTGAAGGTGTAACCCTGTGGCGAACGCTGATTCACCTGGTCGTCGGCCCAAGAAGCGTCGGAGTGTCCTGTGAGTTCCACTGAACCCTGTCCTCCAAGCACGAGCCCCATGCCCGATGTACTGCACAAGTAACGCAGTACCCTCTTTGCAGCATCCCAGTGCACCTTTCGCCATCTACCGGGAGCCATGTAGCAAGCCAAGAGGCTGAGAGGGTACGCGAGGTCAGGTCTTGTGCACGTCACCAGGTACATGAGGCAACCCACAAGCTTTGGATACGGACTACTCGGCTCTACGAACTCGACCGAAGGTGGAGCTGAGAGCGAGTGGCCAGTAGGCAGAGGAGTGGGCTGTGGCGAGGAGAACTGGAAGCCGAAGCGTTGAAGGACCTGGTGCACGATGTGTGACTGAGTCCAGGTGATGGTGCACCGTGCTCTGTCCCGGTTGATCTGCAAGCCAAGATAGCTGCGCAGCTCACCCAGGTCTGTGCAGATGTGTCTCTCCTGTAGCTCCGCCTTCACTAGGGTCAGTGCCTCAGTATCAGCAGTAGCAAAAATCATGTCGTCGACGTACACGAGAACGTAGAACGGTGGCAGAGTAGTGTCGGCACGTAGAAATAACATCGGGTCAGCAGAGGAAGGAGCAAACCCAAGAGCCGCAAGTGTCGTCCTCAGTGTGTCGTGCCACTCGCGGGGCGCCGGGCGAAGACCGTAGACTGGCTGCCGGAGGCTCCACTGGGTATCCGCAGGAAATGACCCAGTGAAGCCAGGTGGGCGGCGCAACCAGATCTCCTCGTGAAGGCTGCCCTGCAAGAAAGCTGTGGATAAGTCAAGGGAGTGCAGCTCGTAGTCACGCTGTGCTGCAACGTGCAGCAACACCCGAAGAGTACTCATGTTTGGGGTGGGGGAGAAGGTATGAAAGTAGTCGACCCCCTGTCGCTGTTTGAAGCCTGGAGCAACGTAACGTGCCTTGAAAGCAGGCAGAGAACCTGGCGGCCGCTTCACTTCGAAAATCCACATGCCATCGACTATGTTCGCCCCAGGAGGAGGAACCTCGTCGACGTAAGTGCATGTGGACTTCCAGGAAGCCATCTCTGCGTCCATGGCTGTCTGCCACTGAGAGGAGTACTCACCCGCGATCGCCTCAGCGTAAGAGCGCAGGGTAGGAATGTCAAGTGCATCCAGGTCTCCCTCAGGGCAAAGCAGCATGGATGCGAAACGAGGTAAAGAGGTCGTGAGATACTCAAGCTCAAACTGCCTGTCCTCAAGAACGTCACTGCCAAGGGCAGGCTCACCCCCGACGGATGGAGGACAGACAAACTCAGACTCAGTAACAAGACTCGCGACGTAGTCGAGACGACTCCTAGCAGCAAAGTCGACGAGCTCAGTGACTAGGGCAAACGCAGCAGTGGACTCAAAGCCAGGGTCAGTGACAACAGTAGCGAGGAGACGAGTGACAGTAGGACTGGCAGCACGAGTATGGTTGGACTCTGGGTCAGGAACGTCAGGAAGAGAGTGTTTTGAATATAAAACGTAATGAATTGACTAAGGAATGACAAAGCAAGAATGATATGGGAAATGCTAACCCTAACCCAAGCATGAATGTAACACACCTAGATTAACACACACAAACTATAACAAATATAGTTTGACACACCCCCATAGTCTAGGTGACGGTAGTCCTGCGGAAAGCAACACATATCTCAGGGTGGATCACGAAGTCACCACAATATCTGAGAGCAAGGGTCAAATGATCAGTCAGCAAGAGCAAGGAAAGGTCACAAGACCGGTCTGCAACAACAAGAATCAAGCAAGGGATGCAACTCAGGGTGGATCACAACATCACACCACAGTTTGAGGGCAAACAAGGGGCCACAAGGCCAGTCCACATGCATCGAGATAGATATATAGGAAGAGATACAAGAATACAAGACAAAGCATCTCTACGCAAGCAAGTGAGGGCTGTCAACGGGAGTTGTTGTTGGCCCCGTCCTCGCTTGGGCGGAGCCGACCTCGGGGTCGGGTGTGAGGAGTGCAGCCAACTTGCGTCAGTGGACGAGCTGGTCGATGGGCCTGGTCGACCTGCACAAGGGCCACTGCAAGGGCACCGACTTTGACTGGTTGACTTGGGAGGTCGACCAGTGGAGGGCGTCGACTTGGGTGACGCCGACCAGGGGAAGCCGACTGGGTGTGGTCGGCTGACAGGTGTACTGGTCGACCTGGGGTTGGTCGACCAGGTGGGTTGTCGACCTGGATTTGGTCGACCAGAGGAGTGGTCGACTTGGTGTGGTCGACATGAGTTGGTCGTCGACCTGGGCGGTCGACAGGCCTGGGATGACACACCTGGTCGACAAGGTTGCCTGGTTGATCAGGTTACCCAAACGACGAGGTCTGCGAGGTTCGCGACTGTCGCCCAGGTAGATTGGAAATCTCGACCTGCGGTTCGGTGGCACGTGGTCAACAGGACTCCTCAGGTGCAACCGTCGACATGTGGTCGAATTGGCACCTGCGCAATGTGCGTGACGGTGCATGTCGTTACCATCACCTTGCACCTGCAAAGTAGGTGCGCGCACATGAGCACGTGTGATGACCTGTGGTGGCCTGTTGTTGGTGTGCTCGCACGCCAGCCTTGCAGGTCGACTGAGGACACCTGAGGACGCCTGAGGTCGACCAGCTGGCAAGTCGCCTTCGTGCTGAGCTGGTGGTCGACTTGTATGCTAGGCTTCTGATGTAGTCTACCTTGCCAATCTAGTTGCTACCATTGTTCTCAACTTTTGCTAGTGAAACTACTTGCGGTTTTGCCCCGTGAATGTACAACTGCTAGAGAACGGCTAAGGGAATGAACGCAGAGATCCCTCCTACCCCGTGCCTAGCCCGTAGTCTAGCTCCTGTTGATAGAGTTATCTCCGCAAGGGCCTGTAGACACAAGGCCTAGCTGGGTGCAGAAGCGCTGGTGGGAATAAGGCGGCAATGCCTTGGTGAAGATATATGCAGTGTTGGCCTCAGAGACCACACGGACCACGTGGGCCTGGCCACGCTGCTGAAACTCACGGAGAAGGAATTAACGAAGCTGGATGTGCTTCGCCTTCCCAACCAGTCGGGGCTCCTCGCACATCAGGATAGCAGACATGTTGTCAGCGAACAAGACTGGGAGAGAGCGAGGCCGCTCACCAAGGTCGGTGAGGAGGAAAGACAGCCAGCGAAGCTCCTGGGCGGCCATAGCCGCAGCGTACAAATCTGCCTCACAGCTGGAACTAGAGACCGACGACGCCCGAGTCGACCTCCATGAAACAGCTCCGGTCCCAAGACCGAAGCAGTAACCCTGTGTAGACCGTAGCGACTCTGCGTCGTCAGCCCACGACGAGTCCGAGTAACCTGTAAGTGTAACTGGCTGCTTCCCTCCAAGGACAAGTCCCATGCCTGATGTACTCGCCACATAATTCGCCACCCTCTTAGCGGCGTACCAGTGGGAAGGTCGGTGTCTCCCAGGCGCAACAAAGCGCGCAAGGACGCTAAGAGGGTAAGCTAGGCCTGGGTGAGTACAGGTCATCAGGTACATGAGACAACCCACCAGCTCAAGATATGGACCGCTGGACTCAAATGGCTCGTCCGAAGGTGGAGCCGTGAGTCCATGATCCACAGCAAGAGGGGTGGGCTGTACCTTGGAGAATGGGAAGCGAAACCGCGTGAGGATCTGCTTGACCATATGCGACTAGGTCAGCGTAATGGTGCGAGCTGCCCTGTCCCTGGTGATCTGCAGGCCAAGGTAGCGCTGCAGCTCACCAAGGTCAGTGCAAGTGTGTCTCCTCTGCAGTTCCTCCTTCACGGAGGCCAGTGCATGTTGGTTGGGAGTGGCGAAGACCAGGTCGTCAACGTAGACCAGAACAAAGAACAGGGTCAAGCCACGGCGGACGAACAGCGACGGGTCGGCAGACGACGGAAAGAAGTCAAGCGCAGCAAGAGTCGTACGTAGCGTGTTGTGCCACTCGCGGGGAGCTTGGCGCAGGCCATAGACCGGTCGACGCAGCTGCCACTGGGTCCCAGGAGGAAAATGTCAAACTTATATCTGCTATGGTCTATTTAGGCTGTAGTGGGGTAGCTCTTAGTGGGTACAATACTTATGTGTTTCCTATATGTACCCATCTCATTTCTAGTTCATTCATTCTTTCGTCTATCATTCTCACATGGTATAGAGCTAGTTTCGAGATTTTTTAAAAAGGGCCCACCACTGAAATTTCTCCCTTGCCTACTTGCCGTGCGCTTCGCGCCTTCCCTTCGAGGCCCGTCACGGCCCCTGCGCCCGCCCTTAGAGCCTGCGCCCGCCACGTAAGGCCCCTTAAGGCCTCGTTAGGCCCCGTAAGGCCCCTTTAGGCCCCGTTTAGGGCGCAGTTTAAGGCCCCGTAAGGCCCCGTTATGCCCCGTAAGGCCCCGTAAGGCCCCGTCAGGCCCCGTTCGGCCCCGTTTAAGGCCCCGTTAGGCCCCGACAGGCCCCGTTAGAGGCCCCGTACGGCCCCGTCAGGCCCCATTTGGCCTCGTTTAAGGCCCCGTAAGGCCCGTCAGGCCCCGTTAGAGGCCCCGCAAGGCTCCTTCAGGCCCAGTTAGAGGCCCCGTAAGGCCCCGTTAGAGGCCCCGTAAGGCCCGTCAGGCCCCGTTATAGGCCCCGTTAGGCCCCGTTATAGGCCCCGCACGGCCCCGTTATCGGCCCCGTACGGCCCCGTTATAGGCCCCGTTATAGGCCCCGTTCGGCCCCGTCAGGCCCCATTTGGCCCCGTTTCAGGCCCCGTAAGGCCCGTCAGGCCCCGTTATAGGCCCCGTACGGCCCCGTTATAGGCCCCGTCAGGCCCCGTTATAGGCCCCGCACGGCCCCGTTATAGGCCCCGTACGGCCCCGTTATAGGCCCCGTCAGGCCCCGTTATAGGCCCCGTACGGCCCCGTTATAGGCCTCGTCAGGCCCCGTTATAGGCCCCGTTCGGCCCAGTCAGGCCCCGTTAGAGGCCCCTTCAGGCCCAGCCGGCCCTGCTGCGGCCCTGTCGCAGCTCTTCCCTGACACTGCCCCGGCCCTGCTCCTGAACTGCCCCGGCCCTGCTTCTGCACTGCCCCGGCCCTGCTCCTGACCTGCCCCTGAACTGCCCCGGCCCTGGCCCGGCTCTGCCCAGGCCCTGCCCCGGCCCTGCCCCGGCTCTGCCCCGGCCCTGCCCCTGAACTACCCCGGCCCTGCTTCTGCACTGCCCCGGCCCTGCTCCTGAACTGCCCCGGCCCTGCCCCGGCCCTGCCCCGGCCCTGCCCCTGAACTGCCCCGGCCCTGGCCCGGCTCTGCCCTGGCCCTGCCTCGGCCCTGCTCCTGAACTGCCCCAGCCCTGCCCCGGCCCTGCTCCTGAACTGCCCCGGCCCTGCCCCGGCCCTGCTCCTGAACTGCCCCGGCCCTGCCCCGGCCCTGCTCCTGAACTGCCCCGGCCCTACTCCGGCCCTGCCCCAGCCTCTCCCCTGGTAAGAGCGCCGCGCTGCCGAGCCACACCGCCCTGCCGAGCTGCGCCGCCCTACCTAGCCTGCTTAGCCGAGTTCCACTGCTGCTACTGCTAGCCTGCTGCTTCTCCTGTCATGGCTAGTCTCAATGTTCTTACCTTTGATGCTGAAGGTCGGGCTGTTGACTTTGAGGTCTGGCTAGATGATCTGCAGCTTTTCCTACAGTGCAATAGCAAGGATGGTCTCTCACTGTTCGATCTCACTTCTGGCGCCTCTACTGCCCCTACTGCTGATGCTGACATTACTGTTCGCTCGCAGTGGCTCACGCGCGATGCTGCTGCTCGTCTTGCTGTGCGCAACCACCTGCCGTCTACTGAGCGCGCGCACTTTAGTCAGTACAAGAGTGCTAGGGCTCTGTACGACGCTGTAGTTGCACGCTACTCCTCCCCTACCACTGCTGCCCTCAGCCGCCTCATGCTGCCGTACCTTTTTCCTGACCTTGCCGCCTTTTCCACAGTTGCTGACCTAGTTGCTCACCTCCGCACTAGTGACGCTCGCTACCGCGCTGCCCTTCCCACTGCGTTTCTTCCCACGAACTCCCCCCCCATGTACATCACCCTTTACTACCTAGTCACCCGCCTCCCTGACTCTCTCTCCTCAGTCAGGGATCACTTTCTCTCCCTTTGCCCTACCGAGCTGACTGTCGACTTGCTAGAGGAGCGCCTAGCTGCAGCTGAGAAGAGTATCTTAGCTGTTGGGGCTTCTCGCGACGACCGTCGCACCCCCTTCTTTGATGGGTGTTCCCCTGTCCCCCTTCTCCCCTCTGTTGCCTCTGCTGTTGCTGTCGACCTCGTTGGCACTGAGGAGGTCGGCGCTGCGTCTGCCCCTAGTGGGCGACGCCGCACTGGCAAGGGCAAGGGAAGCAAGGGTGGTGGAGGGGGCGGTGGAGGAAGCGGTGGAGGAGGTGGAGGTAGTGGTGGGGGTGGTCCCGGGGGTGGGGGCGTCGGTGGCGGCGGTGGAGGCCGTGGAGGCGGTGGCGGAGGCGGTGGAGGCGGCGGCAGCGGTGCTGGAGGTAGTGGAGGAGGTGGTGCTGGTCGCGGTGCCGCCACGCAGCGTGGAGGCCTTGGTGGCGGCCAGCGTCAGCAGCAGCTGCGCACCCGTGAGACCCCGTCTGTTCAGCAGCTTCGTGAGTGGTACGCTGGGCGTGGGAGGTCTGGGGGTGCAGGTCCCTGTGCATACGTTCTTCGCACAGGCACTCGTAGCGGGGAGGTGTGTGGTCTCCCACACACCACGCAGCACTGCTTCGGCCGCCTTACTGACGCTTGGCGTACCCAGTTTCCTGACGCTGTTGAGCTTCCTCGTTGGCATGATCTGCTTCTGCAGAATGTGCCTATCTTTGATCTAGATTTTGATGTTATCCTTGCTGCCATGTATGCTCTTGCTGATATTACTGAGGGTGACTGTTACCTGCGTGTCCCGCCCGACCCGGGCACTGTGGCTGCTGCTTTAGGTGCTAGTGCGGCTGCTGCTCTAGGTGCTAGTGCGTCTGCTGCTCCAGGTGCTGGTACGTCTCCTCCCTCTGGTACTGTACCTACTGAGTCCTTTCACACCTTCACACTTGACTCTGGTGCTTCGCGCTCTTTCTTTAGAGACAGCACCACGCTCACGCCGCTCCGTCGGCCTGTTGCGGTCTCCCTTGCTGACCCCTCCGGGGGACCAGTCCTTGCACACTCCTCCACGGTTCTACCGTGTCCTGCGGCCCCGTCGGGCTTGCTGTCGGGACTCCACCTCCCCTCGTTCTCTACGAACTTGGTGAGTGGAGCTGACCTCCAGGACGCGTGGGTTGACCAGTTCACCCCTGGAGGTCAGCGTGTGACCCACTGCACTTGCTCTCGGACGGGCCGCCACCTGGCCACGTTCACCCGTCGGCCAGGGTCGAGTCTGTACACACTGACTACTGCGCCTCCTCCGGTCCCTGCGTCTGGTCAGGTAGCTGCGTCCAGTAAGGTGTTTGCTGCTGCGTCCAGGTCTAGTCCTGCGTCTGCCCCCTGCTCGTGTCGTCCTCTGGCGCACGAGACTCTCCTCTGGCACCACCGCCTTGGTCACCCCTCCCTGCCTCGTCTTCGAGGTATGGCCTCCCGTGCTCTTGTCTCTAGACTCCCCAGGTCCCTCCCTCCCCTTCCTCCGGGGCCTGCCCCCACCTATGTTCCTTGTGTCGAGGGCCGGCAGCGCGCCGCTCCTCACTCCTCCTCGTTTCCTCCGACTGAGGCCCCTCTGCAGACTCTTCACATGGACGTGTGGGGCCCAGCCCGCGTTCGTGGACAGGGTCACGAGCGTTACTTCCTGCTGGTCGTTGACGACTACTCGCGTTACACCACAGTCTTCCCCTTGCGCAGCAAGGGTGAGGTCACTGAGGTGTTGATCGACTGGATCCGCGGTGCTCGTCGCCAGCTTAGTGAGAGTTTCGGCTCCGACCTTCCTGTTTTACGTCTGCACTCAGACAGAGGCGGGGAGTTTTCCTCCGACCTCCTGAGAGCCTTCTGTCGTGCGGAGGGCATCCGCCAGACGTTCACGCTTCCGGCCTCCCCGCAGCAAAATGGGATTGCTGAGCGCCGCATTGGCATGGTCATGGACGTCACTCGTACGTCCATGATCCATGCGGCTGCTCCCCATTTTCTGTGGCCGTTCGCGGTTCAGTACGCTGCGCATCAGATCAACCTTCAGCCTCGTGTCTCCTTGCCGGAGACCACACCTACTCTGCGGTGGACGGGGAAGGTTGGCGATGCGTCCGCGTTCCGTGTCTGGGGATCTCGAGCTTTTGTCCGCGATACTACAGCGGACAAGCTGTCCTCCCGTGCCGTTCCCTGTGTCTTCCTTGGCTTCCCTCCTGACGCACCCGGGTGGCAGTTCTACCACCCCACCTCGCGTCGTGTTCTGTCCTCTCAGGATGTCACGTTCGACGAGTCGGTGTCGTACTACCGTCTCTTTCCCCACCGCACTGCCTCTCCCCCCCCCCCGCCGCTCTTCCTCACCCCAGGTCCTCCCCTGGTAGACCCCCTCCCCCCCAAGGGTCCTGCCCCCTCAGGTGTGTCCCAGGTAGACCCTGCCGAGCCGGTCGAGGTAGCTGTCGACTCAGGTGCTGCTAGGGGTGCTGAGACTGGGGGTGCTGAGTCTGGGGGTGCTGAGACTGGGGGTGCTGAGTCTGGGGGTGCTGAGACTGGGCGTGCTGAGCCTGGGGGTGTGGCGCCTGAGGGTACTGTGTCTGGAGGTGCTGAGCCTGCGCGTGCTGCGTCTGGAGGTGCTCTAGGTGTCCCGTCGCAGCGGGAGCCCCTCTCTCCACAGCGGCTTCGTGAGTGGTACTCTCGGCGCTGTTGGGTTGCTGCTGGTGCTGGTGCTGCTGGTGCTGGGGCTGCTGGAGGTGCTGGAGGTGCTACTGGAGCTACTGGAGGTGCTGGCGCTACTGGAGGTGCTTATGGTGCTAGAGCTGCTGGAGGTGCTGCTGGTGCTGGAGCTGCTGGAGCAACTGGAGGTGCTGCTGGAGCTACTGGAGGTGCTGGTGCTGCTGGAGGTGCTGCTAGAGCTACTGGTGGTGCTGGTGCTGGTGCTGCTGGAGGTGCTGCTGGGACTGGAGACCCTGGGGCTGAGGGTACCGGCTCTGTCTCTGCTGTTTCTGGAGGCGCTGCGCGGCCGCGGCCGTACTTCGTTCCGCTCCTTCAGCAGGTTCTTGGCTCCCCGCCTTCTCCGGGTCCTCCTCCTCCTCCCTTCCTGAGTCCACCACCGGTCCAGTCCCAGTCGCAGTTGCAGCCGGCCTCTCCGCTGCCTGGTCCTTCTCCTTACTCTGGTCCGACTAGAGGTCTTACGGAGCGTCGTGAGCCTGAGTCTCGTCCTGTGTCACCTGAGTCTCGTCCTGCGTCGCCTGTCCGTACTGTTCGCGCTGGTCGTGTTTCGCGTCCGCGTCTTCCTCCTGTCCCAGGCACTCACTCTATGACACTGCGTCCTTCTACTGCTCCACAGCGTGTCCCTCTGCCCTCTCCTCCTGCGTCCTCCCTTCCTGACGGTCCGGACCCGGAGTCTGACTCCCTTCGTGCTGCTAGTCCTACTGTCACGCGCTTTCTGGCCACTGCTGTCACAAACCCTCTGTTTGAGTCCTCTGCTGCGTCTGCTCTCGTTGCTGAGCTTGTTGACTTTGCTGCAGCCTGTCGCCTAGACTACGCTGCTAGTCTTGTTGCTGAGTCTGTGTCTGCGTCTGTCTGTCCTCCGTCCGTCGGGGGTGAGTGTGCTCTTGGCACGGACGTCCTTGAGGACAGACAGGAGGACCTTGAGTGTTTTGCTGCTGCTTCACCTCATCTCGTGTCCATGCTGCTTGCCCCTGAGGGAGACCCGGATGCACTAGACATCCCGACCCCGCGCTCTTACGCAGAGGCGATAGAGGGTCCCTACTCCTCTCAGTGGCAGGCAGCCATGGACGCAGAGATGGCTTCCTGGAAGTCCACAGGCACCTACGTAGACGAGGTTCCCCCACCTGGGGCGAACATCGTCAGTGGCATGTGGATCTTCAGGGTGAAGCGACCGCCGGGTTCTCCGCCTGCCTTCAAGGCGCGTTACGTTGCACGTGGCTTCAGTCAGCGACAGGGAGTTGACTTCTTTCAGACCTTCTCCCCTACCCCGAAGATGACCACTCTTTGGGTACTGCTGCACGTTGCTGCTCAGCGTGACTACGAGCTCCACTCGCTTGACTTCAGCACAGCCTTCCTACAGGGCAGCCTGCACGAGGAGATCTGGCTGCGCCGCCCACCTGGCTTCACTGGGTCGTTTCCTGCTGGTACCCAGTGGAGCCTCCGGCGGCCAGTCTACGGTCTCCGCCAGGCGCCCCGTGAGTGGCACGACACGCTCAGGACGACTCTTGCTGCTCTTGGTTTTGCTCCTTCCACTGCTGACCCTTCTCTGTTTCTACGCACTGACGCTACTCTGCCGCCGTTCTACGTTCTTGTGTACGTAGACGACCTTGTCTTTGCTACTGCTGACACGGAGGCACTCGCCCACGTGAAGTCCGAGCTGCAGAAGAGACACACGTGCACAGACCTGGGTGAGCTCACAAGCTATCTTGGCTTGCGGATCACCCGGGACAGAGCACAGCGCACCATTACCTTGACTCAGTCACACATGGTGGAGCAGGTCCTTCAGCGCTTCGGCTTCACCTACTCCTCGCCACAGTCCACTCCTCTGCCTACCGGTCACTCGCTCTCAGCTCCACCTTCGGACGAGTCCGTAGAGCCGAGTGGCCCGTATCCAGAGCTTGTGGGCTGCCTCATGTACCTGATGACTTGCACACGACCTGACCTCGCATACCCTCTCAGCCTTCTGGCTCACTACGTGGCTCCCGGCAGGCACCGAAAGGTGCACTGGGATGCTGCGAAGAGGGTGTTGCGATACTTGTGCAGTACATCGGGCATGGGGCTCGTGCTTGGAGGACGGGCTCGAGTTGTCCTCACTGGTCACGCTGACGCCTCCTGGGTTGACGACTTGGCTACGCAGCGGTCGTCACAGGGTTACACCTTCAGCCTTGGCTCCGGTTCTGTCTCCTAGCGGTCTACCCGCTCTTCTTCTGTTCTCAGCTCCAGTTGTGAGGCTGAGATCTACGCTGGGGCCATGGCTGCACAGGAGCTTCGCTGGCTCACCTACCTGCTGACCGACTTGGGAGAGGCGCCTCGTTCTCCTCCAGTTCTGTACGTCGACAACAAGGCCATGCTAGCCTTATGTCAGGAGCACAGACTGGAGCACAGAACGAAGCACATTGCTCTGCGCTACTTCCTTGCTCGAGAGTTGCAGTAGCGTGGCCAGCTTCGTCTTGCTTACGTGGCCTCTCAGGCCAACAATGCTGATGTCTTCTCCAAGGCACTTCAGCCTTGTGATCATCAGCGTTTCTGTACTGTGTTAGGCCTTGTACCTACTGTGCCTCACTTGTTGACTTCTTGACTCTGCTTGTACTGTACTCTATATACTTATACCTGCATGCTTACACTTGCTAGGTTGTGTTCACTGTACTGTTTACTTTCCATTATATAACTCTGCATGTGAACTGGCCTTATGGCCCTTTGCTTGTGCTCAGACTGTGTGGTGACTTTTTGATCCACCCTGAGCTTGCTTTGCTTTTCTTGACTGGTCTTGTGACCTCTTGTTCTCCCCCACTTTGCCTATGGGGGTGTGTCAAACTTATATCTGCTATGGTCTATTTAGGCTGTAGTGGGGTAGCTCTTAGTGGGTACAACACTTATGTGTTTCCTATATGTACCCATCTCATTTCTAGTTCATTCATTCTTTCGTCTATCATTCTCACAGGAAAGAGCAGGTAAAGCCAGGCGGACGACGCAGCCAGATCTGCTCGTGCAGGCTCCCCTGAAGGAATGCAGTCGAAATTCCAAGGAGTGCAACTCGTAGTCGCGATGTGCTGCAATATGCAGCAACACTCGAAGAGTGGTCATCTTTGGGATGGGAGCGAAGGTCTAAAAGAAGTCTAACCCCTCTCGCTAACTGAAGCCTCTCGCCACGTAGCGCGCCTTGAACACCGGTGGTGCTCCAGGCGGCCGCTTCACCTTGTAGAGCCACATGCCACTGACAACGTTTGCCCCAGGTGGTGGGACGGCGCCGACGTAGGTGCATGTGGACCTATAAGATGCCATCTCTGCCTCCTCAGCTGCTTTCCAGTAAGAAGCCCAGGGTCCCGAGACCGCCTCAGCGCGATTGCGAGGGATCGGGATGTCAAGAGCGGCTGGATCCCCCTCAGGAGCAAGCAGCATGGCGCAGAGATGAGGAACAGTGGCCGCAAGGAAACCAAGCTCGAACTGCGTGTCCTCGAGGACCTCCAGGGGAAAAACAGGAGCACCCCCAGAGAGCGGAGAACGAGCAGGGCCACTCACAAAGTGAGCGGCGTAGTCAAGGCGGTGGGAAGAGGCAAAGCCAGCGATAGTGGTAACAAGTGCCGAGACAGACGACAGAGGTGCAGTCGGGTGCGTGAGCAATGCGGACAATACACGGGAGACGACAGGACGAGAGGCACGGAGGTAGTCAGACAACGGGTCCTGAAACACAGTGAGGGACAACTCAGGAGGCTGTGGAAGGACAAGAGGAGGTGGAACACGAGAGCGAAGAACAAGGTGAAACGGGCCGTCGGCACGGTAACGGGACCGGCGAGGCTCTGGGGACATTGCACGACTGAGGGGAGAACGACGACTCCACTGGGACGAGGAAAGGGACTCGACAGGGGGAACAGGAGGGGTCGGTAGGGGACCACGAACAAAGCGTGCAGGTGCTGAGTCAAGAAGGTCTCTAAGTCGCTGCTGCTCCGCCTCCTCTGGCGACTGCTGCTGCGACACTTGCCCCCCCTGCTGCTCCTGTGGCTCCTCCTCTACTCACTCCTTATGTGGCTGCAACAACACCTGCTGCTGCGGCCGGGACTCCTGCTCTACCCTCTCCTGGTGCGGCCGCAAATGTGCCTGCTGCTGCGGGCGGGACTCCTGCTCTACTCTCTCCTGCTGTGGCTGCAACTGCACCTACTGCTGCAGTAGTGAATCCTCCTCTACTCTCTCCTGCTGTGGCTGGGACTCCTCCTCTACTCTCTCCTGACACTCCGACTGAGACTGCTGCTGCAGCTGCTGTTGCTGGTGGTGCCGTGAATCCTCCTCTACCCTCTCCTGACGCTCCGACTGAGACTGCTGCTGTGGCCGTGAATCCTCCTCTACTCTCTCCTGACGCTCCGACTGAGACTGCTGCTACTGCTGCTGCTGCTGCTGCTGCTGCTGCCGTGACTCCTCCTCTACTCTCTCCTGACGCTCCGACTGAGACTGCTGCTGCCGTGCTCTCTCAAACCGCTCCTGCTCCTCCCTCTCAAACCTGTCTAAATGCTGCACTCGGGTCAGGAAACGTACAGTGCGCGGCGTAGGTGTCACAGTGCTCGTGTCTCCGGCTCCAGCACCCCCAGAACCAGAACCTCCACCAACAACACCCCCAGGGACTCCAGTGCCTCCTGCAGGAACACCCCCAGGCTCCGCAGCAACTGGCCGCGGAGGCGAACGAGGAGGGAACTGCGGAACAGACGGGAAGCCAGGGGGTGACGCGAGGCGAGGCCGCTGAGTCGAGACAGCCGTGTCCTCCTCAGGAGTGGTCTCCACTCTCACATCCCCTGCACCCCCAGAGCTGGTAACACGGGCTCCAGCAGCCCCATTACCCTCACCCTTTGCAACTGCACCTCCGGCATCCCCAGACATGACAGGGACTAGACGCTGCAGGGGGTAAGACTGCGGAGTGACGTGCGACACACTTGACGGGGCAGGACGCGAAGGGGGTGGGGCTACTGGGGCGACCGGGGGGGGGGGGCTACTGAGGAACAGTTGGGGGGAAAAGGCCTCAAAACCTCTGTGTGGGCGACTCCTGTAGTAACTGACCGACTCATCGAAAGTGACGTCCTGAGAGGCAAAGAACTGGTGGGTGATTGGGTCATAGTACACCCAGCCTGAGCCGTCGAGTGGGAAGTCGAGAAAGACGGAGGCACGGGTGTGCGCAGACAACTTGTTTGCGCCAGGGGCGCGAACGTGAGCTAGACAACCCCAGGCGCGGTAGTTAGCTGTTACGCCCGGAAAGCCTGTCCAAATGAAGATCGGCGTCACCCATGGCCGTGCGTCACTGGGCCATAGGTTCAGCTAGTGCGCGGCGGACTGCATGAGGCCACAAGAACTGGGGGGCACCGACATGGCACATGGAGGTCCGAGAAACCTCCATGATCAGGCCGATGCGTCGCTCGGCTACCCCGTTCTACTGCAGCGAGTCTGGAAGCGTGTAAGACTGGATGATCCCCCGACCCTGACAGAACGTCTCCAGGCGAGTGGAAAAAAACTCACCACCACGGTCCGAGTGTAGGCGGAGCCCACACAAACCCCGGGCGCCACCCCTCGCTAGTAGCCACGGCTCAAGGACGGTAGGCAAGTCGGCCTTCCGGAAAACTGTGGTGTAGCGGGAGTAGTCGTCGACCACAATCAGGAAGTAGCGCTCCTGACGTGGGCCAAGGACCGGGGAGGGGCCCCAGACGTCCAAGTGTAGGGTCTGTAAGGGAGTCGTGGTGGGAGGGAACGAGGAGTGAGGGGCAGCGCACTGCCGACCCTTGACGCAGGGAGTGCACGGCGGCGCAGGCGAGCAAGGAAGCGAGGCAAGCGACTCTAGGAGACCTGAGACTACATGGTGACGTACCATCCTACTGAGACGTGGGAACGACGGGTGACCGAGACGGTGGTGCCAGAGGACCAACGGGTGGGTGAGTGACCAACAGTCGCATGACATAGCAGCTACCTGACCTGACCTGACCTGACCCAGTGTGGTGGGACCCAGTGTGTAGTGAGTACAGACCAGAGCCCGGCTCCCTGTGGAAAATGGCCAGAGGCGCCCTAGTGGCACCGACTGTGCAGGAGGCAACATGCTCGTGCAGTGGAAAAGTAGTGACAACTCCGAGGTCGTGGAGGTGACTGACACCCACGAGGTTCCTAGAGAACGAGGGGGTGTAGTAACCTGTGAGAAACCCAAAGGGAGCCGTTGGACACGGGAGAGTGGTGGTGCTCTCGGCAACTACAGATCCTACAGAGGGGTCAGCCAAGGCGACAGTGATTGGGGTGTGCAGTGGCGTTAGGTCGATGCAGTCGCGAAAGAAACAATTGGATGCTCCAGAGTCTAGGGTGAAGGAAAGCCATGCAGTCGGTGAGGTCGCACCCGAGCCAGCGACAAAGGCTGGTACTAGTCTAGTGGTATCTGCAGCTCCTACACTAAGAACCTCTGAGGCGCCTGGACCAGAAACTACACACGCACCAAGACTAGAAACACAAGGCTCAAAAGCAGTTGCAGCCACGTACCGGTGTGTGTACTGGCCGGGTCCGTCAGGGCCCCGCTGTGGAGGTTGCTGCAGGCGCTGCAACTGAACCCGCCACTGCTGCAGCTACGGCCACCGGTGCAGCTGCCGTTGCCACTGCTGCTGCTGCGACCACTGCTGTTGCTGCGGCTGTCGCCACAACGAAATGGCAAGGTAGTACGCGGGGGGGGGGGTACGCTGGCGAGAGCCTAAGTTAATGCTGGTGCGTTGGGGTAGCCTATGCTGCTGTTGGTGATACTGGTGGCAGTCTAGGCTGCTGAGAGTGCGCTGGCGGCAGTGGAGGTTGCTGCTGGTGCTACTGGTGGCAGTCTAAGCTGCTGCTGGTGCGCTGGGGGCAGCCTATACTGCTGATGGTGCAACTGATGGTATTCTAGTACGGTGGTGAACGGTTGGGCGGGGTTGAGAGCGGTTGGGAACGGTGTTGGACGGTCAGGTGGGGCTAGGAGTGGCTTGGTGTGGTGGAATGCGGTTGAGTGCGGTTCTGGTGCTTGTGGGAGGGGATCAATGCAGTTGGATGCGGCTGGGAGCGATGGAGGGCAGTTCAGTGCGGTTGGGAGCGGTGAAGAACGGTCTAGGGCGGCGGGGGAAAAACGGGTGGGCTGTCAACGGGCGTAACGAGGGCCCGGGCGGATGCTGTTGATGCTAGTAGTTGCAGGTGCTAGCTTCAGGTGGCGCTACTTGCTGCTAATGCTGGCGCTAGATGCCGTTCTACTGGCGGTGCATTGGTGAAGGGCGCTTGCAAGCAAAAAAAAGTACGAGCGGACGGGTGGGTGGGTGCGTACGGGCGGGTAGCTACCGGCGGGTGCTTACGAGAGGCCAGGTTCGGACGAACGGGCGGGTGCGTACGGGCGAATGCGGAGGAGAGGGCGCGTACGAACGGGCGGATGGGTGCGTATGGGCGGGTGCGTACGGGCGGATGTGTCGTCCTGGCAGGTGCGTACGGGCGGATGCGAACGGGCGAGTGTCTACCAGCGGGGCCGTCTAAGGGAGGCCGTGGGGCCTTCTAAGGGAGGCCGCGGGGCCTTCTGCGGAGAGCTGCGGGGCCTAAGGGAGGCCGCGGGGCCTTCTAAGGAGAGCCGCGGGGCCTAAGGGAGGCCGCGGGGCCTAAGGGAGGCCACGGGGCCTTCTAAGGGAGGCCGCGGGGCCTTCTAAGAAGAGCCGCAGGGCCTAAGGGAGGCCGCGGGGCCTTCTAAGGGAGGCCGCGGGGCCTTTTAAGGAGGGCCTCGGGGCCGTCTAGGGGACGACGGGAGGAACGAGGCGCAGGGCGACGAGACGCGAGCGCCTAAGGGAGAAAATCCGAGGCGCACGGGTGGTGGGCCCTTGACTATCGAGAGAAAAAACAATCGCTAGGGGAAACCGTCGCTCTATACCATGTTTGAATATAAAACGTAATGAATTGACTAAGGAATACAAAACAAGAGAGATATAGGAAATGCTAACCCTAACCCAAGCATGAATGTAACACACCTAGACTAACACACATAAACTACCACAAATATAGTTTGACAGAGAGGACGCCGGAGGAGACGGCAGGGCAACACGTTGTGGAACACGTGAGTGCCTGGGACAGCAGGAGGACGAGGACGAGCGACACGACGAGCACGAACAGGTGTGGAAGCACGAGTCTCAGGCTCACGACGCTCAGTCAGGGACTCAGTCACCTCAGTGTGAGGAGCAGGAGCGGGCAGCGGGGAGCCAGGCAGTAGCTGTGACTGAGACTGGTCTGTCGGTCGACACAGGAGAGGTGGAGTGAGGCCAGTGGAAGACGGGAGACTAAGAACCTGGCGAAAGGCCGAGTCAGGCGGTGGCAAGGACAACCGTGGCTGCGGGTAGAAAAACGGTCGGCTTGGCGCAGTACCTGTACCGTCAGCAGCTCCAGCACCTCCAGTACCTCCAGCTCCAGCACCAGTAGCACCAATAGCTCCGGCAACTCCAGCACCTCTAGTACAAGCACCTCCAGGACCAGTAGCTCCAACACCTCCAGTACCTCCAGTACCACCAGCTCCAGCACCTCCAGTACCTCCAGTACCACCAGCTCCAGTACCTCCAGCACCAGCAGCACCACCAGCTCCGGTAGCTCCAGCACGTCTAGTACGAGCACCTCCATGACCAGCAGCTCCAGCACCTCCAGTACCTCCAGTACCAACAGCTCCAGTACCTCCAGCACCAGCAGTACCACCAGCTCCGGCAGCTCCAGCACGTCTAGTACGAGCACCTCTAGGACCAGCAGCTCCAGCACCTCCAGGACCTCCAGGACCAGCAGCTCCAGCAGCTCCAGTACCTCCAGTACCACCAGCTCCAGCACCAGCAGCTCCAGTAGTACCTCCAGCACCAGCAGCTCCAGCGTCGAGGTAACTCCAAGCTCCAGCACCAGAGCGGCCTCGCCGAACGACCCACTCACGAAGCTGCTGCAAAGAGGGTGTCTCGAGTCAACTAGGTGGCTGCTGCTGTCCAACACCAGGACCTGTAGCAAGAGCACCCACGGCCCCTCCACCACTAGGAATCGCAGCACCCCCAGTCTCAGCACCCCCAGAACGAGTACCCCCAGTCTCAGCACCCCCAGGACTAGCACCTCCTGTGTCCTCACCCCCAGTGTCACCACCCCCAGCAGCACCAGTGTCCACAGCTACAGGCTGCAGAGGTGGTGAAGACGGTCGAGGCGGAAAACCAGGTGGGGTCTCCAAGCGTGGAGCGCGATGAGTGGCCGCCGTGTCGTCAGCGGCAAGGTCAGCCCCCTCAGCCGGGCCAGAGGAGTCACAAGAGACTCAACCTGAGACACACCTGAGGGAGCAGGACCCTGTGGGGGGAGGGGATCTTGTCAAACTATAATGATATATTTTGTATTGTTCTAGTCTAGGTGCATTTACTTTGTCCTAGGTTTAGGGTTAGGGCTGACCTATATCTTGCTTGTTTGTTCATTTGCTAGTCATATTCATTCTCATATTCAAACATGGTATAGAGCTAGGTTTCCCTAGCTAGGTTTCCCCTAGCGTTTTTTTTTTCACTCGATAGACTAAGGGCCCACCTAATTCGCTAGCGCGCGCCTCGTACTAATGCGCGCCCCGTCGTAATGCGCACCTCATAGACCGTCGCCCGCCGCCCAGAGCACGCCCCTAGTCAGTACCCACCCCGTCGCCCGTCGATTTCTCGTCGCCCGTCGGTTTTTCCCCTCCCGTCGCCCGTCGCCCGTCGATTTTTCCCCTCCCGTCGCCCTTCGCCCGTCGATTTTTTTTTTCCCTCCCGTCGCCCGTCACCCGTCTCCTGTCGACCGTAGGAACAGGCCCCGTGGCCCCCCTTTTTGTTCTCTAGCGGGCCCCGCAGCCCTTTCTATAGCGGGCCCCGTAGCCTTTTTTATAGCGGGCCCCGCGGCCCCTTCGATAGCGGGCCCCGCGGCCCCTTGTCGATAGCGGCTCCCTTATAGACCTTACACTTGGACGTCTGGGGCCCCTCCCCGGTCCTTGGCTCACGTCAGGAGCGCTACTTCCTGATTGTGGTGGACGACTACTCCCGCTACACCACAGTTTTCCCCTTGCGACGGAAGGCCGACGTACCTACCGTCCTTGAGCCGTGGCTACTAGCGAGGGGTGGCGTCCAGGGCCTGTGTGGGCTCCACCTACACTCGGACTGTGGTGGTGAGTTTTCTTCCACTCGCCTGGAGACGTTCTGTCAGGGCCGGGGGATCATCCAGTCTTACACGCTACCAGACTCGCTGCAGCAGAACGGGGTAGCCGAGCGACGCATCGGCCTGATCATGGAGGTTGCCCGGACCTCCATGTGACATGCCGGTGCCCCCCAATTCTGGTGGCCTCAGGCAGTCCGCTACGCCGCACACCAGCTAAACATGTGGCCTAGTGACGCACGGCCACGGGTGATGCCGATCTTCCTTTGGACAGGTTTTCCGGGCGTAGCAGGTGACTACCGCGTCTGGGGTTGTCTGGCTCACGTTCGCGCCCCTGGCGTGAACAATTTGTTTGCGCGCACCCGTGTCTGCGTCTTTCTCGGCTTCCCACTCGACACCTCAGGCTGGGTGTTTTACGACCCAGTCACCCACCATTTCTTTGCCTCTCAGGACGTCACTTTCGACGAGTCGGTCAGTTACTACAGGAGTCGCCCACACAGAGGTTTTGAGGCCTTTTCCCCCGACTGTTCCTCAGTAGCCCCCCCCCCCAGTCGCCCCAGTAGCCCCACCCCCTTTGCGTCCTGCCCCGTCAAGTGTGTCGCACGTCACTCTGCAGTCTTCCCCCCCACAGCGTCTAGTCCCTGTCGTGTCTGGGGGTGCTGGAGGTGCAGTTGCGGAGGGTGAGGGTACTGGGGCTGCTGGAGCCCGTCGTGCTAGCTCTGGGGGTGCCGGGGGTGTGAGATTGGAGACCACTCCTGAGGAGGACACGACTGTCTCGACTCAGCGTCTTCGCCCCGCCTCAACCCCTAGCTTTCCGTCTGTTCCGCAGTTCCCTCCTAGTTTGCCTCTGCGACCGGTCGCTGCGGAGCCTGGGGGTGTTCCTGCAGGAGGCACTGGAGTCCCTTGGGGTGTTGTCACTGGAGGTTCTGGCTCTGGGGGTGCTGGAGCCGGAGACATGAGCACTGCAACGCCTACGCCGCGCACTGTACGTTTCCTGACCCGAGTGCAGCGTTTAGAGATGTTGGAGAGGGATGAGCGGGAGCAGTTTGAGAGGGCACGGCAGCAGCAGCAGCAGTCTCAGTCGGAGCGTCAAGAGAGAGTAGAGGAGGAGTCGCCGCAGCAGCAGCAGCAGCAGTCTCAGACGGAGCGTCAGGAGAGAGTAGAGGAGTCGCAGCAGCAGCAGCAGCAGCAGCAGCAGCAGCAGCAGCAGTCTCAGTCGGAGCGTCCGGAGAGAGTAGAGGAGTCGCAGCAGCAGCAGCAGCAGCAGCAGCAGCAGCAGCAGCGGCAGTAGGAGTCTCAGTCGGAGTGTCAGGAGAGAGTAGAGGAGGAGTCACGGCAGCAGCAGCAGCAGCAGCACCACCACCACCACCACCACCACCAGCACCAGCAGCAGCAGCAGCAGCAGCAGCAGCAGCAGCAGCAGCAGCAGCAGCAGCACTCTCAGTTGGAGCGTCAGGAGAGAGTAGAGGAGGAGTCACGTCAGCAGCACGGGCAGGTACCGTCGCTGCAGACGCCAAAGGAGGCGGAGCTGCGGCGACTGCGACTGCGCGACCTGCCCGACCCAGCACCTGCACGCTTGGTTCGTGGTCCTCTACCGTCCCCTCCTGTTCCCCCCGCCCAGTCCCTGTCCTCGTCCCAGTGGACTCGTCGTTCTCCCCTTAGTCGTGCTGTGTCTCCAGAGCCCCGTCGGTCTCGTTACCGTGCAGACGGTCCGTTTCACCTTGTTCTCCGCTCTCGTGTTCCATCTCCTCCAGTCCTTCCACAGCCTCTTGAGTCATCCCTCACTGTACTTCACGACCCGTTGTCCGACTACCTCCATGCCTCCCGCCCTGTCGTCTCCCATGTTTTGTCCGAGTTGGTCACTCACCCAACTGCACCCCTGTCGTCTGTCTCAGCTCTTGTTACCACTATCGACGGCTTTGCCTCTTCCCGTCACCTTGACTACACCGCTCACTTGGTGAGTGGCCCTGCTCGTTCTCCGTCCTCTGGGGGTGCTCTTGTCTTTCCCTTGCAGGTCCTGGAGGACAGGCAGTTCGAGCTTGGTTTCCTTGCGGCCGCTGTTCCTCATCTCTGCGCCATACTGCTTGCCACTGAGGGGGATCCAGACGCCCTTGACATCCCGATCCCTCGCACTAACGCTGAGGCGGTCTCGGGACCCTAGGCTTCCTACTGGATAGCAGCTGAGGAGGCAGAGATGGCATCTTATAGGTCCACATGCACCTACGTCGACGCCGTCCCACCACCTGGGGCAAACGTTGTCAGTGGCATGTGGCTCTACAAGGTGAAGCGGCTGCCTGGAGCACCACCAGTGTTCAAGGCGTGCTACGTGGCGAGAGGCTTTAGTCAGCGAGAGGGGTTAGACTTCTTCCAGACCTTTGCTCCCACCCCGAAGATGACCACTCTTCGGGTGTTGCTGCATATTGCAGCACAGCGCGACTACGAGTTGCACTCCTTGGACTTCTCCACCGCGTTTCTTCAGGGAGTCTGCACGAG
Source organism: Closterium sp. Naga37s-1 (assembly GCA_947471745.1). Lineage (NCBI taxonomy): Eukaryota > Viridiplantae > Streptophyta > Zygnematophyceae > Desmidiales > Closteriaceae > Closterium > Closterium sp. Naga37s-1. The sequence goes on from CANJKZ010000530.1 coordinate 26,060, forward strand.
CAGATCTGGCTGTGTCGTCCGCCTGGCTTCACTGGCACTTTCCCTCCTGGGACCCAATGGCAGCTGCATCGACCGGTCTACGGCCTGCGCCACGCCCCCCGCGAGTGGCACGACACGCTACGTACGACTCTTGCTGACTTCTTTCCGTCGTCTGCTGACCCATCGATGCTCGTCCGCCGTGGCTCGACCCCGTTCTTTGTTCTGGTCTACGTTGACGACCTGGTATTCGCTTCTCCCGACCGACGCGCACTGGCCTCCGTGAAGGAGGAACTGCAGAGGAGACACACTTGCACTGACCTTGGTGAGCTGCAGCGCTACCTTGGCCTGCAGATCACCAGGGACAGGACAGCTCGCACCATTATGCTGACCTAGTCGCATATGGTCGAGCAGATCCTCACGCGGTTTCGCTTCCCGTTCTCCAAGGTACAGCCCACCCCTCTTGCTGTGGATCATGGGCTCACGGCTCCACCTTTGGACGAGCCATTTGAGTCCAGCGGTCCATATCCTGAGCTGGTGGGTTGTCTCATGTACCTGATGACTTGTACTTGCCCAGACCTAGCTTACCCTCTTAGCGTCCTTGCACGCTTTGTTGCGCCTGGGAGACACCGACCTTCCCACTGGTACGCCGCTAAGAGGGTGGCAAATTATGTGGCGATTACATCAGGCATGGGACTTGTCCTTGGAGGGAAGCAGCCAGTTACACTGACAGGTTACTCGGATTCGTCATGGGCTGACGACGCGGAGTCGCTACGGTCTACACAGGGTTACTGCTTCGGTCTTAGGAAAGAGCTGTTTCGTGGAGGTCAACTCGGGCGTCGTCGGTCTCTAGTTCCAGCTCTGAGGCAGAGTTGTACGCTGCGGCCATGGCCGCCCAGGAGCTTTGCTGGCTGTCTTTCCTCCTCACCGACCTTGGTGAGCGGCCTCGCTCTCTCCCAGTCTTGTTCGCTGACAACAGGTCTGCTATCCTGTTGTGTGGGGAGCCCCGACTGGTTGGGAAGGCGAAGCACATCCAGCTTCGTTACTTCCTTCTCCGTGAGTTTCAGCAGCGTGGCCAGGCCCACGTGGTCTGTGTGGTCTCTGAGGCCAACACTGCAGATATCTTCACCAAGGCGTTGCCGCCTTGTGCCCACCAACGCTGCTGCACCCAGCTCGGCCTTGAGTCTACAGGCCCCCACTTGCTTGCGTAGAGATGCTTTGTCTTGTACCCGTATATCTCTTCCTATATATCTCTGTATCGATGCATGTGGACTGGCCTTGTGGCCCCTTGTTTTCCCTCAGACTTTGTGGTGACGTTGTGATTCACCCTGAGTTGCGTCGCTTGCTTGATTCTTGTTGTTGCAGACCGGTCTTGTGACCTTTCCTTGCTCTTGCTGACTGGTCCTATGACCCTTGCTCTCAGATTGTGTGGTGACTTCGTAATCCACCCTGAGATATGTGTTGCTTTCCGCCGGACTACCGTCACCTAGAATATGGGGGTGTGTCAAACTATAATGATATATTTTGTATTGTTCTAGTCTAGGTGCATTTACTTTGTCCTAGGTTTAGGGTTAGGGCTGACCTTTATCTTGCTTGTTTGTTCATTTGCTATTCATATTCATTCTCATATTCAAACAGGTCTACTGGGAGGGGAACTGGTACCAGGAAGAGAGGCGCCAGGGGGACCGGGTGGGACGCGTGCGGTTGGAGCTTGTAGAAACAGACTGACTCGTCAAAGGTGACGTCCTGGGATGAGAACACGAGACGCTCGCGAGGGTGGTAAAACTACCACGGCGGGGCGACGGTGGGGAAGCCTAGGAAGGCGCAGCGGAGAGTGCGAGGAGAGAGCTTGCTCGCAGTGGTAACGCGAACAAGGGAGAGCACGCCCCAGACCCGAAACGCCGATGCATCGCCAACCTTTCCCGTTCAACGGAGTGTGGGCGAGGTCTCTGGCAAAGAGACACGGGGCCAGAGGTTGAGTTGATGCGCGGCGTATCGGACCACAAACGGCCACAGAAAATGGGGAGCAGCCGCATGGATCATAGAGGTACGAGCAACCTCCATGATCAAGCCAATGCGATGCTTAGCAATCCTATTTTTCTGCGGAGAGGCCGGAAGCGTGAACGTCTGCATGATGCCCTCATCTCGACAGAACTCCGCGAGGAGGCCGGAAGAGAACTCACCGCCCCTGTCAGAGTGCAGACGCAGGACTGGAAGGTCCCGCCGAAACCGCTCGCGCAGCTGGTGACGAGTAGCGCGGATCCAGTGGATCAAAACACTGCTGACGGCCGCCTTGCTGCGCAAGGGGAAGACTGTGGTGTAGCGCGTGTAATCGTCAACGACCAGCAGGAAGTAGCGCTCCTGGTCCGTCCTACTGACAAGGGTCGGGCCCCACACGTCCATGTGGAGAGTCTGCAGAGGAGCAGTGGTCGGAGGAAACGTGGAGGATTGAGGAGCGGCGCGCTGCCGCCCCTCGACGCAGGGAAGGCACGGCGGGGCAGGCGAGCGCGGGAGGGGGGGAAGGGACCTGGGAAGGCTAGAGACAAGGAGACGGGAGTACATGCTGCGGAGACGCGGCAGAGAGGGGTGACCGAGTCGATGGTGCCAGAGAAGAGTCTGGTGGGAGAGTTCCCGACACGAGCACGACGCAGCAAACTGACCAGACGCAGTCACCTGACTCGACACAGCCACCTGACCTGACGCAGCCACCTGTGTAGACATATTGGTCAGGGTGTACGGACTAGACCCAGGCTGCCGAGTGAACATAGCAAGGTGACGTCCAGTCCGGGAGCACGTACAGATCGCCGCACGCTGCCCTCCAGGGATAAAGGTATCAACCCAAACATCCTGAAGGACTGCGTTGCTAAACAAGTTTGTCGAGAACGATGGGAGGTGGAGGCCTAAAAGAGAGCCGGAGGGGAATGCCGGACACGGGAGGACAGTGGAGGCTCGCGCTACTACTGGGCCCCCAGTGGGGTCAGCCAGTGAGACTGGGACAGGTGATGCGAGCGGTGTTACTGTGGTGCAATCACGAAAGAAGCAACGTGACGCTCCTGAGTCAAGTGTGAAAGTGTGCAAGGCCTCAGCTGAGGCAGGACCAGTGGCGGTAGAAGCACTAGCACCTAGAGCTGCAGCAGACTCACTAGCACCTAGAGCGGCAGCAGACTCACTAGCACCTAGAGCAACAGCCTCTACACAACCAGGGACGCCTCGCTGAGAAACACAGTCGCGAAGCCGCTGCGGGGAGAAGATCTTCTGCTGACGCTGCTGCCGCCGCTGTCCAGTACCCATAAAACCATAACCTCCACCACCAGGACGGCTGCGCTGAACTACCCACTCATGGATCTGCTGTAGCGAGAGAGTGTCCGGGTGCGCGGGTTGCCGGTGCTGTCCAGCACCTCCAGCACGATAACCTCCACCACCAGGACGGCCTCGCTGAATAACCCACTTGCGAAGCTGCTGCGGTGATAGAGTGTCCGGGTGAGGCAGTGGCCGCTGTTGTCCAACCCTAGACGCTGCTACGACCATGATAGTGGCCATGACAGGCAGTGGCAGTCAGTAGCAGCGGCGCAAGGGCAGTAGTAGCGACTGCTATAGCTGCAGCTGTAGCAATAGCGGTGATCGCTGTGGCTGTAACAACACTAGCGACTGTTGGAGTGGCTGTGAAGGCCAGTAGGGTGCGTGGGCAGCAGGGCACGGGCGAGTGCAGTAACAGCAGCAGTAGCTCAGCAACAACAGCACAGGTGGCAGCAGCAGCCTAGCAGTAGCAGCAGCTGAGCAGTAGGAGCAGCAGCAGCATGGCGGCTCGGTGGGGCTGGGCAATGCTGCAGGGCGGAGTGGCTCGGGTTAGGCGGCGCGGCTCGGCAGGGTTGGGTGGCGCGGGGGCCTAAGGGCAGGGCGGCGCGGGGGCCTAAGGGCAGGGCAGCGTGTCTCGCGGGCTGTAGGGCAGGGAAGCGCGGCTCGCGGGCTGCAGGGCAGCGCGGCTGAGGCTGCTTAGCAGCAGCAGCAGCTGAGCAGTAGCAGCAGCGCAGCCGGCAGCAGCAGCAGCAGCACAGGTGGCAGCAGAACAGGTGGCAGCAGCATCGCAGCCAGCAGCAGTAGCTCAGGCGGCAGCAATAGCGCGGCAGCAGCAGCACAGGTGGCAGCAACAGTGCAGGCGGCAGCAGCAGCTCAGGCGGCAGCAGCGCGTTTGGCAGCAGTTGCGCAGCAGCAGCAGTGCTGGCGGGTAGGGGCTCAGTAGGGCAGAGCGCAGCTGAAGCAGCACGTGTAGCAGCAGCAGTAGCAGCAGCGCTTAGTAGCAGCAGCAGCGCATGTAGCAGCAGCAGTAGCAGCAGCGCGCTTAGCAGCAGCAGCAGTGCTTAGTAGCAGCAGCAGCGCATGCAGCAGTAGCAGCCGCGTAAGTGACAGCAGCAGCAGCGCGGACAAGCAGGGCGCAGACAGGGTGCGCGTGGGTGCGCGCGGGGTGTGCGTGAGGTGCGCGCGGGCCGGGCGCAGGCTGCTGGCGGGCAGCGCGAGCGGGCAGGGGCGCAGTGGCGCTCGCGGGCAGGGTTGCAGTGGCGCTTGCGGGCAGGCAGAGCGCTTGCGGGCAGGCAGAGCGCGTGGGTAGGGGCGCAGGCGCGCGGGCGGGCAATGCACTAGGCAGCAGGCAGCGCGTGTGCAGGTAGGCAGCGCGCTTGCAGCAGGCAGCGCGCAGATCGCGCGCTAGGCAACAAGCGGGCAGTGCAACGGTCAGGGCAGGGCAGAACGGACAAGCAGGCGAAATTTCAACGGTGGGCCCTTTAAAAAAAACACACACACACACACAAAAAACTAGGTCCTAAGGTCTAGGAACAGCATAGTCTCTGACACCATGTTAAAGTATGTGGTAGGGAATGGGTCGACTAGGTCAAAGGGTGGGGTACAAGAGAGTGTCGAGGGAATTGATGTACCCCCTAACATGCAAATCACTATAGGCTAGATGACTAAAGTGAATATAACTTTGAGAGCGTGGTGTTCCTGGCATGATGGTGTGAGTGCGTGGTGTTCTTGGCATGATGGTGTGAGCTCGTGGTGTTCCTGGCATGATGGTGTGAACGCGTGGTGTTCCTCGCATGATGGTGTGAGCGCGTGGTGTTCCTGGCATGATGGTGTGAGTGCGTGGTGTTCCTGGCATGACAATATGGTGGCGTGGCATCTTCGCGGCATATTGGCATGACACATGGCAGCGTAATAGTACGGCAGCGTAACAATACAGCAGTGTGGCAGTATGGCGGTATGGCAGCATGACAGCATGTCAGTTTATGTAGCTATTCTTGGATGGAAGCACGGTAGAAACTTTGATCATAGATTTTGTAGTAAAAGCTTAATTATTCCCACAACCCATCTATCTGGTCTGCTCTGGGCTGATCTGTTTTATTCTTAGACTTAGTAGCTGTTCTTGGAATTGTTGCAACAAATGTACGGTTCTTTTTGGGTTGCATCTAGCTGTTGTGAGATACGGTATTTGTATATAGCTGTTCTTGGATTTCCTATCGATCTGCTCGTACATGATCTTGGATTACTACTACAATTTAGACAAAGCAGAGGCGTAGTATGTGTAAATATTCCCTCCTTGATCACCCCTAACAAACGTATGTAGCTGTTATGGGACTACCCCTCTATAGCCTACACAAATGTATAAGCTATAATGTTCTAACACACCCCCATAGGCAAAGTGGGGGAGAACAAGTGGTAACAAGACCAGTCAAGAAAAGCAAAGCAAGCTCAGGGTGGATCACAAAGTCACCACACAGTCCGAGCACAAGCAAAGGGCCACAAGGCCAGTTCACATGCAGAGTTATATAAAGAGAACAAGCAATACAGTGATCATATCCTAGCAAGTGCAAGTATGCAGATATATATATAGATCACAGTACAAGCAGAGTCAAGCAGTAAGCAAGTAAGGCAAAGTAGGCACAAGGCCTAACACAGTAGAGAAGCGCTGATGATCACCAGGCGGAAGTGCCTTGGTCAATATATCAGCAATGTTGGCCCTAGTGGCCACGTAAGCAAGACGAAGCTGGCCTCGCTACTGCAACTCTCGAGCAAGGAAGTATCGCAGAGCGATGTGCTTCGTTCTGTGCTCCAGTCTGTGCTCCTCACACAAGGCAATCATGGCCTTGTTGTCTACGTACAGAACTGGAGGCGAACGAGGCTGCTCTCCCAAGTCAATCAGTAGGTAGGTGAGCCAGCGTAGCTCCTGTGCAGCCATGGCCCCGGCGTAGATCTCAGCCTCACAACTGGAGCTGAGAACCGAAGACGAGCGGGTAGACCGCCAGGAAACAGAGCCAGAGCCAAGGTAGACTCGCAAGTGTAGTCCTCAGTGTGTCGTGCCACTCGCGAGGCGCCTGACGGAGACCGTAGACTGGCCGCAGAAGACTCCACTGAGTACCTGCAGGAAAAGACTCGGTGAAACCAGGTGGGCAGCGCAGCCAGATCTCCTCTTGCAGGCTGCCCTGCAGGAAAGCTGTGCTGAAGTCCAGAGAGTGCAACTCGTAGTCACGCTGAGCAGCGAGGTGCAGCAACACCCGAAGAGTAGTCATCTTCGGGGTGGGGGAGAAGGTCTGAAAGTAGTCAACTCCCTGTCGCTGACTGAAGCCTCGAGCAACGTAACGCGCCTTGAAGGCAGGCGGAGAGCCCGGCGGCCGCTTCACCCTGAAGATCCACATGCCATCGACTATGTTCGCCCCAGGTGGGGGAACCTCATCGAGGTAGGTGCCTGTGGACTTCCAGGATGCCATCTTGGCATCCATGGGTGCCTGCCACTGAGAGGAGTAAGGACCCGTAATCGCCTCTGCGTAAGAGCGCGGGGTCGGGATGTCTGGTGCATCCGGGTCTCCCTCAGGGGCAAGCAGCATGGAAGCGAAACGAGGTACAGCAGCTGCAAGACACTCAAAGTCCTCCTGCCTGTCCTCAAGGACGTCCGTGCCAAGATCACACTCACCCCCGACGGACAGAGGACTGGCAGACACAGACTCAGCAACTAGAGCAGTGGCGTAGTCTAGACGGCAGGCAGCGGCAAAGTCAAGCAGCTCAACAACGAGAGCACACACAGCAGCAGACTTAAAAGAAGGGTCTGTGACAGCAGTGGCGAGGAGACGAGAGACAGTGGGATTGGCAGCACGAGCACGGTCAGACTCAGGGTCAGGGACCTCAGGAAGAGAGGACTCAGGAGGATCAGGCAGAGGAACACGCAGTGGAACAGAGGAAGGACGGAGTGCCATAGCGTGCGTGCCGGGGACAGGAGGAGGACGCGAACGAGGAACGCGACGAGCAGTGCGTACAGGCAAGACAGGGCGAGACGCAGGCTCACGACGCTCTGTGAGACTGCCAGGCTGCTCAGTGTAAGGAGAGGGAGCAGGCAAGGGGGAGGTTGGCTGTAACGGCGGCTGCGACTGGTCAGGCGGTGGACACAGTAAGGGAGGAGTAAGGGCAGTAGAAGACGGGACTCCAAGAACCTGCTGAAGCAGGGGAACGAAGTAGGGTCGCGGCCGCACAGTGCCTCCAGCACCTCAAGCTCCAGGGTCAACAGCTCCAGCTCCGACAGCTCCAACGCCTCCCACGCCAGTGCCTCCAACTCCAGCTCCTCCAGCTCCAGCGCCTCCAGAGCCAGCTCCACCAGCGCAAGAGCCTCCAGCTCCAGCAGCTCCAGGCTCCGTAGGGTCTCCAGCTCCAGCACCTCTGGTACGAGCACCTCCAGGACCAGTAGCCGCAGTACCTCCAGTACCACTAGCTCCAGCTGTAACTCCAGCACCTCAAGCTCCAGCGTCTCCAGCGCCTCCAGCTCCGGGAGCTCCACTCCGAAGGCGTGCGCGCCGAACAAGCCACTCACGCAGCTGCTGTGGAGACAGTCGAAGCGAAGCACCAGCAGGACCTCCAGATGAAGCAGCACCCCAAGGCTGAGCACCTTCAGATTCCGCACCCTCCGACTCAGCACCCCCAGGCTCAACACCCTCAGGCTCAGCATCCCCAGGCTCCTCACCCCCAGGCTCAGCACCCCCAAACCCAGCACCCTCAGACCTCGCACCCCCCGGCTCCACACCCCCAGACGCAGCACCCCTAGACGCAGCACTTGGAGCAGCACCTGAGCCGACAGCTACCTCGACAGTCGCAGTACCAAGGAGAGGGTCTACTTGAGACACACTGGAGGGAGCAGGACCCTGGGGCGGGAGGGGGTCTACCGGAGGGGGGCTGGGAGCAAGGAAGAGCGGCGGGGGTGGGGGAGGGGCAGAGCGGTAGGGGAAGAGACGGTAGAAGGGAACCGACTCGTCGAACGTGACGTCCTGAGAGGGGAAGACACGGCGCGAGGTGGGGTGGTAAAACCGCCAGCCAGGCGCGTCAGGGACAAAGCCAAGGAAGACGCAGGGGATAGCACGAGCGGAGAGCTTGTCCGCGGACGTATCGCGAACAAAGGCACGAGAACCCCAGACCCAGAACACCGACGCATCGCCAACCTCCCCCGTCCAACGCAGTGTGGGCGAGGTCTCCGGTAAGGAGACACGTGGCCAGAGGTTGAGCTGATGCGTAGCATACTAGACCGCAAATGGCCACATAAAATGGGGAGCAGCCGCATGGATCATGGAGGTACGAGCGACCTCCATGACTAAGCCAATGCGGCGCTCAGCAATCCCATTTTGCTGAGGGGAGTCCGGAAGCGTGAACGACTGGAGAATGCCCTCCCCACGAAAAAAATCTCGCAAGAGGTTGGAGGAGAACTCACCACCTCTGTCAGAGTGCAGACGCAGGACAGGAAGGTCCTGGCCGAACCGCTCGCGGAGCTGGAGACGGACTGTGCGGATCCAAGGGATCAAGACATCAACGACTTCACCCTTGCTGCGCAAGGGGAAGACCGTGGTGTACCGCGTGTAGTCGTCAACTACCAGCAGAAAGTACTGCTTACGGCTCTGTCCACTGACACGGGCTGGGCCCCACATGTCCATGTGGAGAGTCTGCAGTGGAGCAGTCGTCGGGGGAAACGAGGAGGAGTGAGGAGCGGCACGCTGCCGCCCCTCGACGCACGGAAGGCAGGGCGGGGCAGGCGAGGGCGGGAGGGGAGGCAGAGACCTGGGAAGACTAGAGACAGGAAGATGAGAGTGCATGCCACGAAGGCGTGGCAGGGAGGGGTGACCCAGGCGGTGGTGCCACAGAAGAGTATGGTGCGACAGGAGGCGACACGAGCAAGAGGCGGCTACCTGACCTGACGCGGACACCTGAGCAGACGCAACTACCTGAGGAGGCTCGGTAGCGAGTGTGTACAGACTCGACCCTGGCCGACGAGTGAACGTGGCTAGGTGACGCCCCGTCCGCGTGCACGTGCAGATCGACACACGCTGACCCCCAGGAGTGGTGGTAGTGACCATCGCATCCTGGAGGGCAGCGGTACTCACCAAGTTCGTAGAGAACGAGGGGAGGTGAAGACCGGACAGTGAGCCGAACGGAACCGCCGGACACGGGAGGATAGTGGAGGAACGGGCAACAACCGGGCCCCAAGAGGGGTCAGCCAGTCAGACCTTGACAGGTGCAGGAAGAGGAGTTAAAGTGGTGCAGTCACGAAAGAAACAGCGCGAGGCGCCTGAGTCCAACATGAAGGTGTGCAAGGCCTGAGCAGGCGCAGTACCAGGGAGAGTACCAGACTCACTAGCACCTAGAGCAGCAGCAGCTATACCTGGGTCAGGCGGCACACACCGGTAACAGTCACCCTCAGCACTAACAGACAAAGCATACATAGCAAAAAGAATAGCATCAAAGTCTAGGTCAAAGATAGCAATCCTAGACCTAAGAAGATCTGCCCAGCGAGGGAGCTCGACGTCGTCACCAAACTCAGCACGCCAAGCGTCGTCGAGGCGGGAGAAGCAGCGGTGCTGAGTGTGAAGCTTCCCGCATGTCTGACCAGCACGAACACCTGTGCGAATGACATACGGGCAGCTACCCCCAGACGCCCCACGCAAAAACCACTCACGAAGCTGCTGGGGCGATTGGGTCTCGCTCCGACGCTGCTTCTGCTAACGCTGGCCACCTCCAGAACCAACATGCCGAGCGCCAGTCCCACCGCCACCAGTCCCACCGCCACCACTTCCGCCACTCCCACTACTGCCTCCACCGCCGCCACCAGAACCCCCACTCCCTCCACCAGTCCCACCGCCGCCACCACCTCCACTACTGCCCCCACCACTACTCCCGCTGCCACCTCCACCACCACCGCTGCCACCCCCACCACCCTTGCCACCCTTGCCCTTGCTGCTGCGGCGCTTCGCACTAGCAGAAGCAGCCCCGACGTCCTCAGGAACAGAGACGTCTGCAGCAGCAGCAGAGGCGTAGGAGGGGGCAAGGGGAGAGGGGGAGCACCCCTCAAAGAAGGGTGGGCGCGGAGTGCCACGAGCAGCACCTACAGCAACTGCACTAGTCTCAGTTGCGAGGAGATGCTGCTCGAGGAGGTCAACAGTGAGGGAAGGGGGGTCAAGAGAGAGAAAGTGGTCCCTGACAGAGCGAAGAGAGTCAGGGAGGCTAGTGACTATGAAGTAGAGGGTGATGAACATCGGGGGCTGGTTCTTGTCAAGGAACTCAGCGGGGGCGGCAGCGCGGCAGCGAGCGTCGCTAGCGCAAAGATGGGAAACCAGGTCCTCGACTGTGGCAAAGGCGGACAGCTCGGGGAACAAGTAGGACAGAAGCAGGCGGCCTAGAGCACCGGTGGCAGGGGAGGAGTAGCGAGCGACTACAGCATCGTACAGTGCCTGTGCTGTCCTGTGCTGTCCGAAATGAGCGCATTCGGCTAACGGCAGGTGGTTGCGAATGGCTAAGCGGGCAGCAGCGTCGCGAGTAAGCCACTGTGAGCGGGTCGCACTGTCAGCTGTGGCGGGAGGGGCAGTAGCGGCGCCTGACGCTAGGTCAAACAGCGAGACACTGTCCTTAGAATCGCTCAGTAGGTACAACTGCAGGTCGTCGAGCCACGTGTCAAACTGAACCGGTCTATCCTCATGATCGAACGTGAGAACTCGAAGCGAGGCCATAGTGGTGCAGCACGCAGGAGCAGCAGTAGCAGTAGGAGCAGTAGTAGCAGCAGCAGCAGTAGCAGTAGCAGCAGGGGTAGAGAGGCCTGCGGCCTAGGGGCCGAGGAGCCGAGGGGCCGAGGGGTGGGGCCGAGGGGCCTAGGGGCCAAGGGGCGTGGGGCCTGGGGGGCGAGGGGCCGAGGTGCCGAGAGGGCAGGGCCTAGGGGCCTAGGGGCCGAGGTGACGAGGTCGACGGGGCCGCGGGGCCAGGGGCGACGGGGCCGGGGGCCTAGGTCGACGGGGCCTAGGGGCGACGAGGCCGCGGGGCCAGGGGCTACGGGGCCGAGGGGCGAGGGCCGCGGGGCCGCGGGGCGAGGGCCGGGGGCCTAGGTCGACGGGGCCGTGGGGGGTCGGGGGGGCCTAGGTCGACGGGGCCGCGGTGCCTAGGTCGACGGGGCCGCGGGGCCAGGGGCGACGGGGCCGGAGGCCTAGGTCGACGGGGCCTAGGGGCGACAAGGCCACGGGGCCAGGGGCTACGGGGCCGAGGGGCGGGGGCCGAGGGGCCGCGGGGCGAGGGCCGGGGGCCTAGGTCGACGGGGTCGCGGGGGGTCGGGGGCCTTGGTCGACGGGGCCGCGGTGCCTAGGTCGACGGGGCTACGGGGCCAGGGTCGACTGGGCGACAGGGTCCAGAATCAGAATCACGCGAGGGCGATTTTCTGACGGTGCACAGAGCTTTGGCATGTCATTTTGCCCGCGTGCCAACTCATACTGACGGGACGCGCACCCAGTAGGTCCTCGAAAGTTAAAGAAAGTGAAAATGGGGGTGTTGACTCGATAGAAATTTGAAATTCGTTACCGTTTTAATCAGCATTGAAAAATAAAATTTGCATGCGCTTATAATATGTCAATGTTTCATGGGGGGGGGCGCTTATAATCGAACTCCGACCATAAGCGCCATGCTCCAGATAGAAGCGCCGGCGCCTTTAATCGGACGGTGCCTACCGTCATCGCCCGGATAGTAGACAGTGTTGAATAGTAGACAGGGGTTATCTATTATCCAGGTGTCTCTTATAAATAGGCTAGCCTCATTATAAGACACCTATTTCTGTGTACGAGATAAGACATATATGTCTTATAATCAGAGCAGGGGTTAGGGGTTTTCTTATAAACAGGGGGGTGTCTTCTAAACGAACATTAGTTACTTTAGGGGGGTACATGTACACATCTATGAATCTCTACTTCTACCTAGCCCTACTCAGTCACGGCCTCCTCACCTGCACTAAGAACAGGCTCCCTAACACCCATGTCTAGTGTCAAAGTTACAAACGAGAATGAATGAACTAGCAAACAGTTGGGTACAAGTACTAACCCTAATTGGGTTGTATCCCTTATGGGCTAAACCACTACAGCCTACACAAATGTATAAGCTATAATGTTCTGACACACCCCCATAGGCAAAGTGGGGGAGAACAAGTGGTCACAAGACCAGTCAAGAAAATCAAAGCAAGCTCAGGGTGGATCACAAAGTCACCACACAGTCTGAGCACAAGCAAAGGGCCACAAGGCCAGTTCACATGCAGAGTTATATAAAGAGAACAAACAATAACGTGATCATACCCTAGCAAGTACAAGCATGCAGGTATATATATAGATCACAGTACAAGCAGAGTCAAGCAGCAAGTAAGTGAGGCAAAGTGGGCACAAGGCCTAACAGAGTAGCAAAGCGTTGATGATCACCAAGCGGAAGCGTCAGAATAGTGAAGGAAGGAATGACTAAACTAGCAAGCAGGTGGGTACAAGTAGGAAACCTAAAAGTGTTGTACCCTATATGAACTACCCCACTACAGCCTAGACAGACTATAGCATATAAGTATGACACACCCCCATAGGCAAAGTGGGGGAGAACAAGAGGTCACAAGACCGGTCAAGAAAGGCAAAGCAATCTCAGGGTGGATCACGACGTCACCACGCATTCTGAGCACAAGCAAATGGCCACAAGGCCAGTTCACATGCAGGGTTATATAAAGGAGAACAAGTAATACAGTGAACACAACCTAGCAAGTGTAAGCATGCAGGTATATGTATAGAGATCACAGTACAAGCAAAGTCAAGAAGTGAGCAAGTGAGGCCAAGTAGGCACAAGACCTAGCATAGTACAAAAGCGCTGATGATCACAAGGCTGAAGTGCCTTGGTAAAGATATCAGCAGTGTTGGCCCGAGTGGCCACGTAAGCAAGACGAAGCTGACCACGCTGCTGCAACTCTTAAGCAAGGAAGTAGCGCAGAGCGATGTGCTTCGTTCTGTGCTCCAGTCTGTGCTCCTGACACAAGGCCAGCATGGCCTTGTTGTCGACGTACAGAACTGGAGGAGAACGAGGCGGCTCTCCCAAGTCGGCCAGCAGGTAGGTGAGCCAGCGTAACTCCTGTGCAGCCATGGCCCCTGCGTAGATCTCAGCCTCACAACTGGAGCTGAGAACAGAAGTCGAGCGGGTAGACCGCCACGAGACAGAGCCGGAGCCAAGGCTGAAGGTGTAACCTTGTGACGACCGCTGCGTAGCCAAGTCGTCAACCCAAGAAGCGTCTGCGTGACCAATGAGGACAACTCGAGCCCGTCCTCCAAGCACGAGCCCCATGCCCGACGTACTGCACAAGTAGCGCAACACCCTCTTAGCTTCATCCATGTGCTCCTTCCTGTGTCTGCCAGGAGCGACATAGCGTGCTAGAATGCTAAGAGGGTAGGCAAGGTCAGGTCGAATGCAGGTCATCAGGTACATGAGGCAGCCCACAAGCTCTGGATATGGGCCACTCGGCTCTACGGACTCGTCTGAAAGTGGAGCTGAGAGCGAGTGACCGGTAGGCAGAGGAGTGGACTGTGGCGAGGAGTGCGTGAAGCCGAAGCGCTGAAGGACCTGCTGCACCATGTGTAAATGAGTCAAGGTAATGGTGCGCTGTGCTCTGTCCCGGGTGATCCGCAAGCCAAGATAGCTTGTCAGTTCACCCAGGTCTGTGCACGTGTGTCTCTTCTGCAGCTCCGACTTCACGTGGGCGAGTGCCTCAGTGTCAGCAGTAGCAAAGACCAAGTCGTCTACGTACACGAGAACGTAGAACGGCGGCAGAGTGGTGTCGGTGTGTAGAAACAGCGACGGGTCAGCAGTGGAAGGAGCAAACCCAAGAGCAGCAAGAGTCGTCCTCAGTGTGTCGTGCCACTCACGGGGTGCCTGGCGGAGACCGTAGACTGTCCGCTGGAGGCTCCACTGGGTACCAGCAGGAAACAACCCAGTGAAGTCAGGTGGGCGGCGCAACCAGATCTCCTCGTGCAGGCTGCCCTGTAGGAAGGCTGTGCTGAAGTCAAGAAAGTGTAGCTCGTAGTCACGCTGAGCGGCGACGTGCAGCAGTACCTGAAGAGTGGTCATCTTCGGGGTAGGGGAGAAGGTATGGAAGAAGTCAACTCCCTGTCGCTGACTGAAGCCTCGTGCAACGTAACGCACCTTGAAGACAGGCGGAGAACCCGGCGGCCGCTTCACCCTGAAAATCCACATGCCACTGACGATGTTCGCCCCATGCGGGGGAACCTCGTCAACGTAGGTGCCTGTGGACTTCCAGGAAGCCATCTCTGTGTCCATGGCTGTCTGCCACTGTGAGGAGTAGGGACCCTCTATCGCCTCTGCGTAAGAGCGCGGGGTCGGGATTTCTGGTGCATCCGGGTCTCCCTCAGGGGCAAGCAGCATGGACACGAGATGAGGTAAAGCAGCGGCAAAGCACTCAAACTCCTCCTGTCTGTCCTCAAGGACGTCCGTGCCAAGAGCACACTCACCCCCGACGGACAGAGGACAGACAGACTCAGCAACAAGACTAGCGGCGTAGTCTAGATGACAGGCGGCAGCAAAGTCAACAAGCTCATCAACTAGAGCAGACGCAGCAGTGGACTCAAACGAAGGGTCAGTGACAGCAGTGGCCAAAAAACGCGAGACAGTAGGACTAGCAGCACGAAGGGAGTCAGACTCCGGGTCCGGACCGGCAGGAAGAGAGGACGCAGGAGGAGACGGCAGAGGGACACGCTGTGGAGCAGTGGAAGGACGCAGAGTCATAGAGTGAGTGCCGGGGACAGGAGGAGGACGCTGACGTGGAACACGTCTACCAGTGCAAACAGCACGAACAGGCGACTCAGGACGAGACTCAGGTGACGCAAGACGAGACTCACGCGACGGAGGACGAGACTCAGGCTCACGACGCTCCGTAAGACCTCTAGTCGGTCCAGAGTAAGGAGAAGGACCAGTCAGTGGAGAGGCTGGCTGTAACTGCGACTGTGACTGGACAGGCGGTGGACTCAGTAAGGGAGGAGGAGGACCAGTAGAAGGCGGGAGACCAAGAACCTGCAGAAGAAGCGGAACGTAGTACGGCCGCGGCCGCGCAGCGCCTCCAGAAACAGCAGTGACAGCACCAGTACCCTCAGCTCCAGGGTCTCCAGCTACAACTTCTGTAGCACCACCAGCTCCAGTACCTCCAGCAGCTCCAGCTCCAGCAGCACCTCCAGTAGCAACAGCTCCAGCACCTACAGCTCTAACTCCTGCAGTACCACCAGCCCCACCAGCTCCAGTACCTCCAGTACGAGCACCTCCGGGACCAGCTGCTCCAGCACCTCCAGCAGCTCCAACACCAGCAGGACCTCCAACAGCGCCAGTACCTCCAGCACCAGCACCTCCAGGACCAGCGGCTCCATCAGCTCCAGCACCAGCAGCACCTCCATCACCTCCAGCTCCAGAAGCACCTCCAGCAGCAGGCCCCGTAGCTCCAGCAGCACGGCAACAGCGTCGAGCGTACCACTCACGTAGCCACTGCGGAGAGAGGGGCTCCCGCCGTGACGGGACACCTGGAGGACCTCCAGACTCAGCATGCTCAGGCTCAGCACCCCCAGGCTCAGCACCCCCAGACTCAGCACCCCCAGGCTCAACACCCCCAGGCTCCACACGCTCAGGCTCAGCACCCCCAGGCTCTGCACCCTCAGACTCAGCAACTCCAGGCTCAGCACCCCTAGGCCCCGCACCCGCAGGCTCGGCACCCCTAGCAGCACCAGAGTCGACAGCTACCTCGACAGGCTCGACAGGGTCTACCTGGGACACACCTGAGGGGGCAGGACCCTGAGGGGGGAGGGGGTCTACCGGAGGAGCACCTGGTGCTAGGAAGAGTGGCGGGGGGGGGGGAGAGAGGCAGTGCGGTAGGGAAAGATACGGTAGTAAGATACCGACTCGTCAAACGTGACGTCCTGAGAGGATAGAACACGACGCGAGGTGGGGTGGTAAAACTGCCACCCAGGTGCGTTAGGGGGGAAGCCAAGGAAGACGCAGGGAACGGCACGGGAGGACAGCTTGTCCGCGGAAGTATCGCGGACAAAATCTCGAGATCCCCAGACACAGAACACAGACGCATCGCCAACCTTCCCCGTCCACCGCAGAGTAGGTGTGGTCTCCGGCAAGGAGACACGAGGCTGAAGGTTGATCTGATGCGCAGCGTACTGAACCGCGAACGGCCACAGAAAATGGGGAGCAGCCGCATGGATCATGGACGTACGAGCGACGTCCATGACCATGCCAATGCGGCGCTCAGCAATCCCATTTTGCTGTGGGAGGCCGGAAGCGTGAACGTCTGGCGGATGCCCTCTGCATGACAAAAAACCCTCAGAAGGTTGGAGGAAAACTCACCACCTCTGTCTGAGTGCAGACGCAGAACAGGAAGGTCCGAGCCGAAACTCTCGCTGAGCTGGCGACGGGCACCGCGGATCCAGTAGATCAACACCTCAGTGACCTCACCCTTGCGGCGCAAGGGGAAGACTGTGGTGTAACGCGAGTAGTCGTCAACGACCAGCAGGAAGTAACGCTCGTGACCCTGTCCACTGACGCGGGCTGGGCCCCACACGTCCATGTGGAGAGTCTGCAGGGGAGCCTCTGTCGGAGGGAACTCGGAGGAGTGAGGAGCGGCGCGCTGCCGGCCCTCGACACAAGGAACACAGGTAGGGGCAGGCCCCGGAGGAAGGGGAGGGAGGGACCTGGGGAGACCAGAGGCAAGGGTACGGGAGGCCATACCTCGAAGACGAGGCAGGGAGGGGTGACCAAGGCGGTGGTGCCAAAGGAGAGTCTCGTGTGACAGAGGACGACACGAGCAGGGGGCAGACGCTGGACTAGACCTGGACGCGGCAGCAAACACCTGACCAGACGCGGCTACATGACTAGACGCAGTAACCGGAGGAGGCGCAGTAGTCAGTGTGTACAGACTCGACCCAGGCCGACGGGTGAACGTGGCCAGGTGGCGGCGCGTCCGAGAGCAAGTGCAGTGGGTCACACGCTGACCTCCAGGGGTGAACTGGTCAACCCACAAGTCCTGAAGGTCAGCTCCACTCACCAAGTTCGTAGAGAACGAGGGGAGGTGGAGTCCTGACAGCAAGCCCGACGGGGCCGCAGGACACGGTAGAACCGTGGAAGAGTGCGCAAGGACTGGGCCCCTAGAGGGGTCAGCCAGGGAGACTGCGACAGGCCGACTGAGCGGCGTGAGTGTGGTGCTGTCACGAAAGACGGAGCGCGAAGCACCAGAGTCAAGTGTGAAAGTGTGCAAGGCCTCAGTAGGTGCAGTACCAGAGAGAGCAGACTCACCAGCACCTGGAGCAGAAGACTCACTAGTACCTGGAGCAGCAGACTCACTAGTACCTGGAGCAGCAGACGCACTAGCACCTAGAGCAGCAGCCTCAATGCCCGGGTCGGGCGGAACACACAGGTAACAGTCACCCTCAGCACTATCAGTCACAGCATACATGGCAGCAAGGATAGCATCGAAATCAAGATCAAAGATAGCAACATTCTGCCTAAGCAGATCACCCCAGCGAGGGAGCTCAACAGCGTCAGGAAACTGGGCGCGCCAGGCGTCAGTCAGGCGACCGAAGCAGCGCTGCCCAGTGTGTGGCAGCCCGCACGTCTCCCCACGGCGCGCGCCGGTGCGAAGAACGTAAGTGCAGGGACCAACACCCCCAGACCTCCCACGCCCAGCGTACCACTCACGAAGCTGCTGGGCCGACGGGGTCTCACGGGAACGCGGCTGCTGCTGGCGCTGGCTACCACCAAAGCCTCCACGCTGCGCGGCTCCACCTCGACCAGCACCACCGCCGCCGCCACCTCCACCACTGCTGCCACTGCCTCCACCGCCGCTGCCGCTGCCTCCACCACCCCCACCGCCGCCACCGAAGCCCCCACTCCCGCCACCACCCCCACCTCCACCGCCACCCCCTCCGCCTCCTACACCGCCTCCACCGCCGCCCCCACCGTCCCCTCCACTACCCTTGCCCCCCTTGCCCTTGCTGTTGCGGCGCCTCCCACTAGGAGCAGATGCAGCCCCGACCTCCTCAGTGCGAACGAGGTCGACAGCAGCAGCAGAGGCAATAGAGGGGAGAAGAGAGACAGGGGAACACCCCTCAAAGAAAGGGGCGCGAGGGTCGCCGCGAGAAGCACCTACAGCTAAGATACTCTTCTCAGCTGCACTGAGGCGCTCCTCTAGCAGGTCGATGGTGAGCTCGATGGGGCAAAGGGAGAGAAAGTGGTCCCTGACTGAAGCAAGGGAGTCAGGAAGGCAGGTGACTAGGTAGTAAAGGGTGATGTACATGGGGGGAGGGTTCTTGGCACAAAACTCAGTGGGAAGCGCAGAGCGGTAGCGGGCATCACTAGTGCGGAGGTGAGTAATGAGGTCAGCGACTGTGGCAAAGGCGGCAAGGTCAGGGAACAGGTACGGCAGCATGAGGCGGCTGAGGGCAGCAGTGGCAGGGGAGGAGTAGCGTGCTACTACAGCGTCATACAAAGACTTAGCAGTCTTGTACTGGCCAAAGTGCGCGCGCTCAGAAGACGGCAGGTGACTACGAACAGCAAGGCGAGCAACAGCGTCACGAGTGGTCCACTACGAGCGAATCGTACTGTCAGCAGTGGCAGCAGGTGCAGGAGAGACACCGGATGTGTGATCGAAAAGGGACACTCCGTCCTTAGAGTCACACTGAAGAAAGAGCTGCAGGTCGTCAACCCACACGTCAAAGTCAACCGCACGCCCCTCAGCATCAAAGGTAAGAACAGTAGGGCTAGCCATAGCGGCAGTAGCAGCAGTAGCAGCAATGGTAGCAGAAATAGCAGTAGCAGCAGGAGCAGCGCGGGCAAGGCAGTGCGGCTCACTAGGGCGGCGCGGCTCGGCAAGGCGGCGCTCCTCGGCTGGGCGGCGCGGCTCGGTAGGGCGGCGCGGCTCGGCTGGGCGGCGCGGCTCGGCTCCTGGCGGCGCGGCGCGGCAGGGCGGCGCGGCTCGGCTGGGCGGCGCGGGTGCTTACCAGGGGCGGGTGCAGGGAAGGGCCACAGCTGGCGGTTAGGTCAGGGCCGCGACTGGGGCGGCAGCAGGGCAGGGCCGCTACTTGGCGGCGGTAGAGCAGGGCCGCGACAGGGCGGAAGCAGAGCAGGGCCGCGGCTGGACGGCAGGGTAGGGCAGGGCCGCGACGGCAGGGGCCTCGACGGCAGGGGCTGCGACGGCAAGGGGCCACGACGGCAGTGGGGGGGGGGGGGGGGGGGGGCGCGACTGCAGGGGCCGCGACTGCAGGGGCCGCGATGGCAGGGGCCGTGACGGCAGGGGCCGCAACTGCAGGGGCCGCGACAGCAGGGGTCGCGACGGCAGGGGCCGCGACGGCAGGGGCCGCGATAGCAGGGGTCGCGACGGCAGGGGCCGCGATGGCAGGGGCCGCGACTGCAGGGGCCGCGACAGCAGAGGCTGCGACGGCAGGGGCCGCGACGGTAGGGGCCGCGACGGGCCATTAGGGCAGGGCCGCGACGGGCCGAGAAGGCAGGGCCGCGACGGGCGGCTCTAGGGCAGGGCGCGCGACGGCGCAGGTGAGGCAGGCGCGAAGCACGCTTCGGGCAGGGCAGGAAAAAAAATTGATCGTGGTGGGCCCTAAAAAAAACGTTCCCACGAGGGAACCTGCTCAGAATACCATGTCAAAATAGTGAAGGAAGGAATGACTGAACTAGCAAGCAGGTGGGTACACGTAGGAAACCTAAAAGTGTTGTACCCTATCTGAACTACCCCACTACAGCCTAGACATACTATAGCATATAAGTTTAACAGGAAGTGCCTTGGTGAAGACATCAGCAGTGTTGGCCCGAGTGGCCACGTACGCAAGACGAAGCTGGCCACGCTGCTGCAACTCTCGAGCAAGGAAGTATCGCAGAGCGATGTGCTTCGTTCTGTGCTCCAGTCTGTGCTCCTGACACAAGGCAATCATGGCCTTGTTGTCTACGTACAGAACTGGAGGCGAACGAGGCTGCTCTCCCAAGTCGGTCAGCAAGTAGGTCAGCCAGCGGAGCTCCTGAGCAGCCATAGCCCCGGCGTAGATCTCAGCCTCACAACTGGAGCTGAGAACCGAAGACGAGCGGGTAGACCGCCACGACACAGAGCCAGAACCAAGACTGAAGGTGTAACCCTGTGACGACCGCTGCGTAGCTGAGTCGTCAACCCAGGAGACGTCTGCGTGACCGGTGAAAACAACTGGACCCCGTCCTCCAAGCACGAGCCCCATGCCCGACGTACTGCACAGGTAACGCAGTACCCTCTTCGCAGCATCCCAGTGCACCTTTTGGTGCCTACCGGGAGCCACGTAGCGAGCCAGAAGGCTGAGAGGGTACGCGAGGTCTGGTCGTGTGCAAGTCATCAGGTACATGAGGCAACCCACAAGCTCTGGGTACGGACCACTCGGCTCTACGGACTCGTCCGAAGGTGGAGCTGAGAGCGAGTGGCTGGTAGACAGAGGAGTGGGCTGTGGCGAGGAGAACTGGAAGCCAAAGCGCTGAAGGACCTGGTGCACCATGTGTGACTGAGTCAGTGTGATGGTGTGCCGTGCTCTGTCCCGGGTGATCTGCAGGCCAAGATAGCTGCGCTGTTCACCCAGGTTAGTGCAGGTGTGTCTCTTCTGCAGCTCGGACTTCGCAAGGATCAGTGCCTCAGTGTCAGCAGTGGCAAAGACGAGTTCGTCGACGTAGACGAGGACGTAGAACGGCGGCAGAGAGGTGTCGGTGCGTAGAAACAGCGACGGGTCTACAGTAGAAGGAGCAAACCCAAGAGCCGCAAGTGTAGTCCTCAGCGTGTCGTGCCACTCGCGAGGCGCCTGGCGGAGACCGTAGACTGGCCGGCGGAGGCTCCACTAAGTACCTGCAGGAAACGTCCCAGTGAAACCAGGTGGTCGGCGCAGCCAGATCTCCTCGTGCAGGCTGCCCTGCAAGAAAGCTGTGCTGAAGTCCAGAGAGTGCAACTCGTAGTCACGCTGAGCAGCGACGTGCAGCAACACCCGAAGAGTAGTCATCTTTGGGGTGGGGGAGAAGGTTTGGAAGTAGTCAACTCCCTGTCGCTGACTGAAACCTCGAGCAACGTAACGCGCCTTGAAGGTAAGCGGAGAACCCGGCGGCCACTTCACCCTGAAAATCCACATGCCATCGACTATGTTCGCCCCAGGTGGGGGAACCTCATCGACGTAGGTGCCTGTGGACTTCCAGGATGCCATCTCGGCATCCATGGCTGCCTGCCACTGAGAGGAGTAAGGACCCGTAATCGCCTCTGCGTAAGAGCGCGGGGTCGGGATGTCTGGAGCATCCGGGTCTCCCTCAGGGGCAAGCAGCATGGAAGCGAAACGAGGTACAGCAGCTGCAAGAGACTCAAAGTCCTCCTGCCTGTCCTCAAGGACGTCCGTGCTAAGAGCACACTCACCCCCGACGGACTGAGGACTGGCAGACGCAGACTCAACAACGAGAGCAGTGATGTAGTCTAGACGACAGGCAGCAGCAAAGTTAAGCAGCTCATTAACGAGAGCAGACGCAGCAGCAAACTCAAAAGAAGGGCCGGTGACAGCAGTGCCGAGAAGACGAGAGACAGTAGGACTAACAGCACGAGCGCGGTCAGACTCAGGGTCTGGGACCTCAGGAAGAGAGGACTCAGGAGGAGCAGGCAGAGGAACACGCAGTGGAACAAAGGAAGGACGGAGTGCCATCGCGTGTGTGCCGGGGACAGGAGGAGGACGCGAACGAGGAGCGCGACGAGCAGTGCGAACAGGCGAGACAGGACGAGACGCAGGCTCACGACGCTCCGTAAGACTGCCGGACTGCTCAGTGTAAGGAGAGGGAGCAGGCAGTGGGGAGGCAGGCTGTAACGGCGGCTGCGACTGGTCAGGCGGAGGACACAGGAGAGGAGGAGTAAGGCCGGGAGAAGATGGGGTACAACGAAACCTGCTGAAGCAGGGGAACAAAGTACGGTCGCGGCCGCACAGTGCCTCCAGCTCCTCTAGCGCAAGGGTCAACAGCTCCAGTGCCTACAGCTCCAGTGCCTCAAACTCCAGCTCCGGCAGCTCCAGTACCCCGGGTACGAGCACCTCCAGCACCGCTAGCTCCAGCTGCAACTCCAGCACCTCCAGCTCCAGCAGCTCCAGCATCTCCAGCCCCGGTGGCTCCACTCCGAAGGCTTGCGCGTCGAACAAACCACTCACACAGCTGCTGCGGAGACAGTCTCGGCGAAGCACCAGCAGAACCTCTAGACGAAGCAGCACCCTGAGGCTCAGCACCCCCAGACTCCACACCCTCCGACGTAGCACCCCCAGGCTCAACACCCTCAGGCTCAGCACCCCCAGGCTCAGCACCCCCAGTCCCAACACCACCAGGCTCCGCACCCCCAGGCTCTGCACCCCCAGACTCAGCACCCCCAGACGCAGCACCTCGAGCAGCACCTGAGCCGACAGCTACCTGAACAGGCGCAGGACCAGGGAGAGGGTCTACCTGGGACACACCTGAGGGAGCAGGACCCTGGGGCGGGAGGGGGTCGACCGGAGGGGGACCGGGAGCAAGAGCGGCGGGGGCGGGGGAGGGGTAGAGCGGTAGGGGACGAGACGGTAGAAAGGAACCGACTCGTCGAACGTTACGTCTTGAGACGGGAGGACACGGCGCGAGGTGGGGTGGTAAAACTGCCAGCCAGGCGCGTCATGGACAAAGCCAAGGAAGACACTGGGGATAGCACGGGGGGAGAGTTTGTCCGCGGATGTATCGCGAACAAAGACACGAGATCCCCAGACCCGGAACACCGACGCATCGCCAACCTCCCCCGTCCAACGCAGTGTGGGCGAGGCCTCCGGCAAGGAGACACGGGGCCAGAGGTTGAGCTGATGCGCAGCGTACTGGACCGCAAACAGCCACAGAAAATGGGGAGCAGCCGCATGGATCATGGAGGTACGAGCGACCTCCATGACTAAGCCAATGCGACGCTCAGCAATCCCATTTTGCTGAGGGGAGTCCGGAAGCGTGAACGACTGGAGAATTCCCTCCCCATGACAAAACTCCCTCAAGAGGTTGGAGGAGAACCTACCACCTCTGTCAGAGTGCAGACGCAGGACAGGAAGGTCCTGGCCGAAGCGCTCGCGGAGCTGAAGACGGACAGTGCGGATCCAAGGGATCAAAACATCAACGACCTGACCCTTGCTGCGCAAGGGGAAGACCGTGGTGTACTACGTGTAGTCGTCAACTACCAGCAGAAATTAGCGCTCGCGGCTCTGTCCACTGACGCGGGCTGGGTCCCACACGTCCATGTGGAGAGTCTGCAGGGGAGCAGTCGTCGGGGGAAACGAGGAGGAGTGAGGGGCGGCGCGCTGCCGCCCCTCAACGCAAAGGAGGCAGGGCGGGGCAGGCGAGGGCGGCAGGGGAGGCAGAGACCTGGGGAGACCAGAGAAAAGAAGACGAGAGTGCATGCCACGAAGGCGAGGCAGGGAGGGGTGACCCAGGCGGTGGTGCCACAGAAGAGTCTGGTGCGACAGGAGGCGACACGAGCAAGAGGCGGCTACCTGACCTGACGTGGACACCTGAGCAGACGCAGCTACCTGAGAAGGCTCGGTAGCGAGTGTGTACAGACTCGACCCTGGCCTACGAGTGAACGTGGCCAGGTGACGCCCCGTCCGTGTGCACGTGCAGATCGACACACGCTGACCCCCAGGAGTGGTGGTAGTGACCATCGCATCCTGGAGGGCAGCAGTACTCACCAAGTTCGTAGAGAACGAGGGGAGGTGAATACCGGACAGTGAGCCGGACGGAACCGCCGGACACGGGAGGACAGTGGAGGAACGGGCCACAACCGGTCCCCCAGAGGGGTCAGCCAGTCTGACCGGGACAGGTGCAGGAAGAGGAGTGAGGGTGGTGCTGTCACGAAAGAAACAGCGCGAGGCGCCTGAGTCCAACGTGAAGGTGTGCAAAGCCTCAGCAGGCGCAGTACCAGGGAGAGTACCAGACTCACTAGCACCTAGAGCCGCTGCGGCTATACCTGGGTCAGGCGGCACACACAGGTAACAGTCACCCTCAGCACTAACAGACAAAGCATACATAGCAGAAAGAATAGCATCAAAGTCTAGGTCAAAGATAGCAATCCTAGACTTAAGCAGATATGCCCAGCGAGGGAGCTCGACGTCGTCACCAAACTCAGCACGCCAAGCGTTGTCGAGACGGGAGAAGCAGCGGTGCTGAGTGTGGAGCCGCCCGCAAGTCTGACCAGCACGGTCACCTGTGCGAATGACATACGGGCAACTACCCCCAGACGCCCCACGCAGAAACCACTCACGAAGCTGCTGAGGGGACGGGGTCTCGCTCCGACGCTGCTGCTGCTGACGCTGGCCACCCACAGTACCGACACGCTGAGCGCCAGTCCCACCGCTACGAGACCCACCGCCTCCACTGCCGCCACTCCCACTGCTGCCTCCACCACCGCCACCAGAGCCCCCACTCCCACCAACAGTCCCACCGCCGCTACCACCTCCACTGCTACCCCCACCACCACTCCCGCTGCCACCTCCACCACCGCTGCTGCCACCTCCACCACCCCTGCCACCCTTGCCCTTACTACTGCGGCGCTTCGCACTAGCAGAAGCAGCCCCGACGTCCTCAGGAACAGAGACGTCAGCAGCAGCAGCAGAGGCGTAGGAGGGGGCAAGGGGAGAGGGGGAGCACCCCTCAAAGAAGGGCGGGCGCGGAGTGCCACGAGCAGCACCTTCAGCAACTGCACTAGTCTCAGCTGCGAGGAGGTGCTGCTCGAGGAGGTCAACAGTGAGGGAGGTGGGGTCAAGAGAGAGGAAGTGGTCCCTGACAGAGCGAAGAGAGTCAGGGAGGCGGGTGACTATAAAGTAGAGAGTGATGTACATCGGGGGCGGGTTCCTGTCAAGGAACTCAGCAGGAACGGCAGCGCGGTAGCGAGCGTCACTAGCGCGAAGGTGGGAAACAAGGTCCTCGACTGTGGTAAAGGCGGACAGCTCGGGGAACAGGTAGGGCAAAAGGAGGCGGCCTAGAGCAGCAGTGGCAGGGGAGGAGTAGCGAGCGACTACAGCGTCGTACAGTGCCTGCGCTGTCCTGTGCTGTCCGAAGTGAGCGCATTCAGCTAATGGCAGGTGGTTGCGAATGGCTAAGTGGGCAGCAGCGTCACGAGTAAGCCACTGTGAGCGAGTCGAGCTGTCAGCTGTATCGGGAGGGGCAGTAGCAGGGCCTGACGCTAGGTCAAACAGCGAGACACTGTCCTTAGAATCGCTCAGAAGGTACAGCTGCAGATTGTCTAGCCACGTGTCAAACTGAACGGGTCTGCCCTCATGATCAAACGCTAGAACCCGAAGCGAAGCCATAGCTGTGCAGCACGCAGGATAGCAGTAGGAGCAGCAGTAGCAGCTGTAGCAGTAGCAGCAGTGACAGTACCGGGCCGTAGCTGTAGCTGTAGCAGTAGCTAGGTACCGGGCCGAGCATTGGGCTAGGTACTGGGCCGAGCGTTGGGCTAGGTACGGGGCCGGGCGCGGGCTAGGTACGGGGCCGGGCGGGGCTAGGGACCGGGCCGAGCGCAGGCTAGGTACGGGGCCGGGCGCTGGGCGAGGGGTGGGGCCGGGCGCGGGCTAGGGTTGGGGCCGGGCGCTGGGCTAGGTACGGGGCCGAGCGGGGCTAGGGACCGGGCCGGGTGCGGGCTAGGTACGGGGCCGAGCGCTGGGCGAGGAACGGGGCCGGGCGCTGGGTGAGGTACTGGGCCGGGCGGGGCTAGGTACGGGCGGATTACGGGCTAGGTACGGGCCGATCGCGGGCTAGGTACGGGCCAGGCGCGGGCGTGAGACGGGGCCGGGCGCGGGCTAGGTACGGGCCGGGCGTTGGGCTAGCTACGGGCCGGTCGCGGGCTAGGTACGGGCCGGGCGCGGGCGAGAGACGGACCGGGCGCTGGGCGAGGTACGGGCGGGTCGCGGGCTAGGTACGGGCCGATCGCGGGCTAGGTACGGGCCGGATGCGGGCATGAGACGGGGCCGGGCGCGGGCTAGGTACGGGCCGGGCGTTGGGTTAGGTACGGGCCGGGCACAGGCGAGAGACGGGCCTTGCGCGGGGCTAGGAACGGGCCGGGCGAGGGCGAGAGACGGGCCGGGCGCGGGCGAGAGACGGGCCGGGCGCGGGGCTAGGAACGAGCCGGGCGCGGGCGAGAGACAGGCCGGGCGCGGGCGAGAGACGGGCCGAGCGCGGGGCTAGGAACGGGCCGGGCGCGGGCGAGAGACGGGCCGGGCGCGGGGCTAGGAACGGGGCGATCGCGGGCTAGGTACGGGCCGGGCGCGGGCGAGAGACGGGGCCGGGCGCGGGCTAGGTACGGGCCGGTCGCGGGCTAGGTACGGGCCGGGCGCGGACTAGGAACGGGCCGGGCGCGGGGCTAGGGGCCGACGGGTCACGAAGGCTAGGAGCGACGGGCCTAGGGGAGTACTCGCAGCAAGAATGAGAATGAATGAACTAGCAAACAGTTGGGTACAAGTACTAACCCTAATTGGGTTGTACCCCTGATGGGCTAACCCACTACAGCCTACACAAATGTATAAGGTATAATGTTCTGACATCTAGCACTCGCCAGGCATGCCTAGCCGTCTCCCTAGGCTCGATCATGCGGTCAGCCTCAGCCGCCGCTCCACGGTGTGAAGATGAGCAGTAGAAGAAGGCGCCATAGCTAGGAAAGCCCTAGCTAGGCAAGAAACAGTTTAGGCAAAGAAGGAGGAGTTGCACTAGCAAGAATGAGGATACAAATAGCAAACCCTAGAAGAGTTGTACTCGCTATAGAGCACCCCACTACAGGCTAGAGCATAATATTCTGACACACCCCCATAGCCAAAGTGGGGTGTAATCAGCAGAGCAAGCAAAGCAGAACAAGCTCAGGGTGGATCACAATGTCACCACACATTCTGAGCACAAGTTCAGGAAGCAAGAGTTCACAATAGGTAAATAAGGCTAGAGCTAATCACAGAGGGCAAGTGAGGAGGAGGAGAGACTGTGGGGGAGAGAAGATGGGAGGCGACTGCTGACGCTGCAGACACACAGACGAGCTGCTGGCTCAGTGGCTACCGGAACAGCGCTCCGGACTACTGGGGTAACTGGCCCCGCGGCTAAAAGTAGCGGCAGACGAGCAACGGACTCACGGGCGACTGGCGACTACCGGAGATTGTAGCCTCCGGACTGCTGCTGCTGCTGACGACAAGACTGCTGCCTCCACTCGACCTCCCCAGCTGCCTAACGCCCTTCTCACACACCCCCTGCTCAAACCCTAGCCCTACACCCACAGCACCCCCTTAAACCCTAAACCCCAGACTCCCACACATCCACCCCCCTCAGCGAGAGCTGCAGCAGTGGGAGACGAAGGAGGAGGAGGAGGAGGGAACGGCACGCAGAAGCTGCACCCCCATACCCCCCACCCCCAAACCCTAATCCAGGAGAACGGGCAGAAGGAGGGGTGGGGCGCCTTCAGAAGCACGGGGGACAGCGGGGAGAACAGGGGCAGCGAAGAACGGGCCGCCCACGGGCCTGGCACAGCCTCCCGAACCGCGCGCAGGCGGCCCGAGCCGCGCGCGGGCCTGGCGCAGCCCGTACGGGCCGCGCGCGGGCCTGGCGCAGCCCGTACGGGCCGCGCGCCGGCTGTACGGGCCGCGCGCAGGCCACGACGGGCGACGGGGGGCGACGCGCGGGTCCCCGTCGCCCGTCGTAGCGCCTCCTGGGGGCGACGCGCCGAGTGACGGGGCAGAAACCCGCCGCGCGCCTCGGGGCGCACGGCGGGCAGAGAACCGCCGCGCGCCTCGGGGCGCACGGCGGGCAAAAAACCGCCGCGCGCCTCGGGGCGCACGTCGGGCAGAAAACCGCCGCACGCTCCGAGCGCGTGGCGGGATGAAAAATCCGTTGCACGCCACGGGGCGTGCAACACAGAGAGTAGCAGTAGCAGCAGAAGCAGTGAGGTGGGGCCCACAGGCCAGGAGCATATCGCTCTAATACCATGTGAAGATGAGCAGTAGAAGAAGGCGCCATAGCTAGGAAAGCCCTAGCTAGGCAAGAAACAGTTTAGGCAAAGAAGGAGGAGTTGCACTAGCAAGAATGAGGATACAAATAGCAAACCCTAGAAGAGTTGTACTCACTATAGAGCACCCCACTACAGGCTAGAGCATAATATTCTGACACACGGTAGTTGGGGGTCTCCTGGAACAACACATCCAGGCCGGAGGCCACTGCCACCTCCCTCATGCCCTCCGCCTGCATCTTGTCCTCCTCCTCCTCTGGAGCCTGCCCAAGCAGGCGCGTGTTGTCGCCCGTGGTTCCCCCGAGGCACATGTCCTCGGAGACATCGGTGGTGCTCCTGGCGCACAGGTGAGACATCACCAGGTGGTTCTCCGTCCCGTCCAGCTTGCTTGAAATCCCACAGTGGCGGAACGCTTCAATGATGACCTTCTTGGGGACTTGATCCCATGCCTCCGCGATCCACTGCAGCACCACGGGGTGCTGATTGGTGGTCCTCTCTTCTTTTTCCCTTATCTGTTGGGCAGGACTCCAAAAAAAGCTTACTACTTTGTGACTAAGTTCCGCTTGGACAACATTCGGTCGGGGGGGCTTTTCCTTACTACCAGGTGCTACCTTATGGCCAAACGTGCCATGCCTTGGTGGCAAATATTTGGCGGATCAAGTGGGACCATGGAAAAACATCACAACTCAGCAGGGTGGTAAACTCAAGCGCGGTAAACTCAAGCGCTACAGCTTTGTGGCATCATCTGTCGTTCAGGGATCAAAGGCAAAGGTGAAAGTGCTCATTTGGAACTACTTCAGTACTTATATGGTTGGAACTTTGGTTGTGTCTCATCCACTTACGGTAGAGCCAGCCCTTGCCAGCCAACCAGCCAGTTAGCTACACCTGGAGCACCACCACTCCATTGCCTCCAACTCTCAACGTGACAGAAACTCAGGCCCCCAGGTTAATCTTCCTGCTCCCAAGGTCATGCCACATAGCCCAATCCCCTCGTGAGTTTCCACTGTTCAGGAGCTTCAGGCTCTTGGCTGGGACCCCAATTGGCTAGTAAACTCACTCATCACGAATCGTTTTGTGAACCATCTGCATCCCTGACCGCAACTCATCCCAAGCCCCCCACCCATACCGTACCGACCAGAAACCCCTCTACCCCATCTATCCCCTCTACAACCCATCAGTTTATCCTACACGTTGCTTGAGTCTCCCCAACCAGGCCTCCCACAGCTGAACGTTCACCCGCATGCAGCTGCACTAAATGTACGCCTCCTCCTCCTGGGGCACATCCCTGCACTTCCTCTGCCCGCCCTCCATCCGGCACGCCTTGACCGCCTTGCCTGGTTGCCTCTCCACCTCGCACATACACCCCGGCATGGGGTTCGCATAGAAGTTCTCCTCCAGCTTCGGGTTCTCCCCAGCCTCCCGCTGGTGCGGGCCGCCCAGGCGCCCCTTGTGCTGCTTCCGTATTTCCTTGCGCACCACGTTCCAGCTCATCTCGCCCGCCTTGAACTGGTCTAGCAGCCGAACCACCGCCTCCCTGAATGGGGGGAATATATGTTGGGGAACAGAGCATGACAAGGAAATTGAACTGGTCTATCCGCTGGTGAGGGTCCCCCACGCACCCCTTGTGCTGCTTCCAGATCTCCTTGCACACCACATTCCGCCTTGAACAGTCTAGCATCCATACCACCATCTCCCCGGTAGGGGGAATACGGAGGGCGGGAAGAAATGTTATGAAGGGGTTGGAGAAAGCATCAGGGGTTGGTGCTTGCGCAGTAGGGAGGGGATTGGAAGAGTCAAACATCCTGTGCCCTTGCACGTGAATACACATCACCCTCCACTGCCTTGTTGCCCGCACCTCTCAGAGATGATCATCTCCCTATGTCTTTCCAACCGCTGGTGTGCCTGCACGACCATTCCCCTCTGTGTATGCAAACACACCACCCTCCACTTTTCATCTTCTTGCCCTCACCTGTCTGGGATAATTGTCTTCCTGTGGCCTTCAAACCGCCGGTGCCCCTGCACTGCTCGGGCCATGTTGCCCTCATACGTGTACGCAAACACGTCACTCTCCACGGACACTGTGTAGTCCACTGCTGCCAGACTGTTCTGATACCCCCCCAGTGCTGATCATTAACTTGTCCGGGCGTCCAGACAGGATCATGCCTGCCTTCCACTCAATCTCACTCACCTCCCTCCCTCCGTTTAAGCTATCAGCAGGCGTAGCAGGCCCTCAACAAAGCCTCCTGCCTCCTCACCTGTCGGGGATGATTGTCTTCCTGTGCCCTTCAAACCGCCGGTGCCCCTGCACGGCGCGGGCCATGTTGCCCTCATATGTGTACGCAAACACGTCACTCTCAACAGCCACTGTGTAGTCCACTGCTGCCAGCCTGTTCTGATACCCCCCCAGCGCCGCCAGCTCCTCTGGGGTGGCTAGAGTTGAGTGTGTGAACGTGTTGGGGTAGTACCTCTTTAGCTCCTGGTGGGGGGTAGATGTTGAAGAGGGGTTGAGAAGGAGGGCAGGAAGGCAGGAAAGGGGGAGGATGGGTTTGGGCGAGAGCCACTAAGCAAATAATTCTCCACTGCTGCTACTGTGTAGTCCAGTTCAAGCGGTACTCTCCACAGCCACTGTGTAGTCCACAGCTGCCAGCCTGTTCTGATACCCCCCCAGCGCCGCCAGCTCCTCTGGGGTGGCCAGAGTGGAGTGCGTGAACGTGTTGGGGTAGTACCGCTTCAGCTCCTGGCGCGGGGTTGAATGGGGAGGATGCGAGTGGGAGAAAAGGGAAGAGGGGGGAGTGAATTGCGGGGGAGTTGACGACACTGACGAGGGGTGTTGAAGTGAGTGAGTGGATGTGTTGGGTCAGTACCGCATCAGCTCCTGACGAGGGGAAAGTGGGCACTAAAGAAGACACATGGATGGGAGCGAAAATGCATTGGAGGGGATGAGCAGCAGGGAACAAACGCCAGGAAAGGAAACGGATGGGCGTGAGAAGGAGCCAATAAATACGTCACTCTCCCCTACCACTGAGGACTTTCAAACGAGAATGTTGTCAGCAAGCCATGCCAGATGTTCTCCTCACTCACCGTGAGGCCTTTAGAGCCGTAGATGTCCCCAGCAGCAATGTAAATCAACGTCTTCTTAGGAAACCCCATGGCATGCAGGAACAGAGCGGTCTCCTTGGGCGTGAGGGGGCACGCGCCCTCCTTGCGCCGCGCCTCCCCGTCGATGTCCTTCTCCTTCCACCGCGAGTTGTTCAGCCGCATCGCCCTCAGCTCCCCACTCTCCCACCGGCTCAGCCCGTGGTCGCACCCTGTGAATGCCAGCATGTCCTTCTCATATCTGTTAGGAGGGAGGGGGGGGAGGGAATCAACAAGCGAATCAGCCCGTGGTCGCACCCTGTGAACGCCAGCATGTCCTTCTCGTACCTGGACGGAAGGGGGGGAAAGAAATCAGCAAGGGTTATCTCTGAGGCTAGCATGTCCTTTTCATATCACGGCTCAGCCCGTGGTCGCACCCTGTGAATGCCAGCATGTCCTTCTCATATCTGTGCGGAAGGGGGGGGAAGGGAATCAGCAAGTGTTATCTCTGAGTCGCCCTCACGGCTAGCATGTCCTTTTCATATCACGGCTCAGCCCGTGGTCGCACCCTGTGAACGCCAGCATGTCCTTCTCGTACATGGTAATAGGTAGTGAGGAACGTGGGAGTGAGAGGGGAGAAGGAGGAGAAGAGGGAATGGGCAATCAACATTCAGCCCGTGGTCGCACCCTGTGAACGCCAGCATGTCCTTCTCATACCTGTGAGGAAAAAGGAAGGACGGGGATGGGGGAGGAGGGGGGGAGATCAGCAAGGGTTGATTCTCCCTGATTTTCTTCCCTCTCTGCCGTGCTCTCTACCACTTCAGTGCATGCTGTAGCTGTTTGCATATCCTGAGAACAACCCCACCCAAGCACACACCTCAGGTGCAGAGCGATTTAGGGCCCGAGCTTCCTCAAGCGAGCGATCAGACTCAAGCGATCAAGGGAGATGGTGTCTGTGTAGTGCAGGGCGCGGTAGTTGGCCCGGCATCAGCGGTGTCATGTCATGTCAACCCCTGAACCCGACACCCTATCTCCTCACCTCAGGTGCAGAGCGATGTAGGGCCCGAGCTTCCTCAACCGGGCGACTAGATTGCCAGCGACACGGGGAGATGGTATCAGTATAGCGCAGGGCGCGGTAGTTGGCTCGGCAGCTGGATGGACTCGGGCATGCCGTTGTTGGCCAGCCGCGAGTCCGTCAGGGGGAAACCTAATCACCTACTCCCCTGGTTTCCTTCCCTACCGTGTGCTCCCTACCAGTGCAATGCAAGTACGCACCTCAGGTGCAGGGCGATGTAGGGCCCGAGCTTGCGCATACGGGCCACCAGGTTCTCAGCAACGCGGGAGATGGTGTTGGTGTAGCGCAGGGCGCGGTAGTTGGCCCGGCAACGCAGCCGCTGGATGGACTCGGGCATGCCGTTGTTGGCCAGCCGCGAGTCCGTCAGGGGGAACCGCATCACCCGGTGCTTCTTGAGGCGCAGGAGAAGGTCCTCTCGGTAGTAGGAGAACTGGGGGAGGGGGGAAGAGGAGTGGAGGGAGAATGACGGGGCGAGTCGTCACGGGGAAGCGCATCACCCAGTGCTTCTTGAGGCGCAGGAGAAGGTCCTCACGGTAGTAGGAGAACTGGGGGAAGAGGGGCGGAGGGGGGATGACAGGGCGAAACGGGTCAGAAGGTCCTCATGGAAGTAGGAACAGGCGTTGAATGTTCGGGTAAGGGGTGGGAAGGAGGGGGGATTCTTGTAGAGCATAAAAGGGATGAGCAGACCTGAGTCAATGAGGAATGCATCACCCGAAGGCACTGATTGGAAGAGACTATTCTCACGCTATGATCACGCACGCACTCACCGGCGACCAGGAGATGGGGAACTTTTCGAGCACGCGGCGGTGGGCCACTCTGCGGGGCAGCTCCCTGACCACGCGGATGTCGTCCTTGAGCGTCGCCACGAAGTGGTCGAGGTCGAATATATCCTCAAACTCGCTGGGGAGGGGTGCGGGGGCGGAAGAGGGAGTGGGAGGGGGGAAATGTTGGGCGAAACAGGGAGGCCACAAGAGAAGTCGTCCTTGAGCGTGGCCACAAAGTGTTCCAGGTCGAATATGTCCTCGAACTCGCTGACGTGGCAGATCGGTAAGGAGAAGAGCAGGGAGAAGGGAGGGGTGTGAAAAGATGAAGAGAAAGGGTGAGGAAAACGAGGGGGATGTCATCCTGGAGGGAGGCAATGAAGTTTGTTTGAATCGAACATGTTCCTGTGATCTCATTAACGTGCCACAAAGGGGAGGGTGCAGGGGAGAGTTGAGGAAACCCAGTAACCTCATACCCGGGGTCGGACCAGAAGGAGGTGTGGTCCAGCTCCGGCACCACAAGGAATTAGTGGTTGTATACCTGTGCATGTTATTATCTGTGCGGCATACACATACCTGGGGTCCGACAAGAGTGAGGGGTGGTTTAGCTCCACACCGCCACAACCATAAATTGCATACCTGGGGTCGGACCAGAAGGAGGTGTGGTCCAGCTCCGGCACCACAAGTGTGGCATTCATGATGCGAGCCACTGCCACCATGTCACAGATCTGTGTGTGGGATAGGCATTCGGTACAGTGGGAATAGATAAGAGTAGGAGCAAGCAGCACGCAGCAAACAGCCTGAACTGTAAAGCAGCTGTCATCGCAACAACAGGACTGACTGGAATGTCCATGTTTATTTCATGAGAGCTGCATGGAAACATCCTTGTATCATGGGAGCTCTGAGAGCTGATCATGTTGGTTCGAAATGAGCACTCACCGCAGCTCGCATTTGGTTCAGACCCCCATTCGCCGTCACCAAAAGGTAGCCATTCGTTGCTGACTTGGCGGGGACTGGGAAGGGCGGGAGCAGCAGGGGAGGGGAACAAGTAGCATCTCTCAGGAATTTCCCATCGTCTCTTTGAGGGCAATCGATTTTGGTCCCTCATACACACCACCAGTGATAGGGAATCTTACAGCAAGTTCTCCGGATCTCCACTGCTCTATGTGGCCTACCTTTGTGCGTCTTGGAGCGTGCGATGCACTGCTCTATGTGCTCCACTGTGGGACTTCTCCACAGGAGCTTTTCCGACGTCCGTCGCGGAGCGTGCGACCCCGACGCGTTGAACCCAGACGTCCATACGGCGCCAATCGCGGACGACAGGAGAAGCGAGGAGGAGGAGGAGGAGGAGGAGGAGGAGGAGGAGGAGGAGGAGGAGGAGGAGGAGGAGGAGGAGGAGGAGGAGGAGGAGGAGGAGGAGGAAGGAGAAGGGAACGACAGGGAAGCTGAAGGAGGTGACAAGAGACGCTCCGTATCAGAAGCCGCTACAGTCAGCGTGGAGATGACTGGAGAATCTGCTCTGATTCCAGAACGCGCCTCTTCTCCTCGCACAAATTCGTCCCCCACCCTTTCGTCCCTGCCCGCTCCTCCCCCGCCCGCTCCCACCGCACCAATCACTGCCGAGGCTGCTGCTGCTGCGCCTGCAACTGCTGCTGCGGCTTGAGCCGCTTCCCCTAATGGCCCGTCCAGCATACTGATTTCGCTGCTTTCGCCAGGCGTTCCAACCGCTTCGCGAAGTTTCGCCGCGTTTCGCAACGTTTCGGAACTAGTTCCAGGCGCGCCATGAGAATTCGGAGAGGCTCCAGAAGACGTCGATGCCGTGGAATCTGTTGTGTGCTCGGCTCGCTGATAAAGAAAGCATTGGGAAAAGAAGAAGAAAAAAAAGAGAGTATTAGTTCAGACATCTGAGGGACCAGCTGACCAACGAGACGAGGTCAAGAAGGAAGCAAGTCGTGTCACGATACATTCCGAGCAGTTCATGACCCCGCACAATAGATTTTCGTCGCCGTTGGTCCCACACACGCTCGAGCTCCTATCCACATGCCAACGTACATGTGCTTCCTCCGAACCCATCCTTGCACAAACACAGAACGCCTACATACGTACCAAACCATCCGTTAGAAGCCATAACCCTCACCTCAGCCTGCAGAGCATGGGTTGAATCCCCAAGGCTGTCAGCAGAGCCTGGCAAGACGGATGACTCCGCTGCTTTTCTCCTTCCAAAGTAAGCATTTTCAGTGCTGCTTGTACTTGTATCAATGTCTTGTTCGGATAATGACGAGGCGGCGAGTTCAAGTGGTAACGCGGAGGAGGACGAGGGAAGGAGCTTCATGAGGCCTCTTGTCTGCAACGACGGGGTCAAAATACGGAATGCCAGAATAAGGATTAGACGGCGAAGACGACAAAGAAGACTAGGAGAAGAGCTGTGGACCGTATTCCCTAAAATCCGCCTGACGTTTATAACAAGAGTTTAAGAATTCTCAAGCAGTGGGGTACACGAACGGCGTACCTTATGTAAGGAAGGAATCGACTTTAGTGATGCTCCAACCATGACCAGGCCCACCATCAGCAACAGCATCTTCATGCGGAAGTGCACCAAGACTCGCCGGAGGTCTCGCCTTCCGAACCATCTTCTAGCCTCTGGTAACGCAGACGCTAAGGCTGTCCGGGTTTTGGAAGATAGCTGCTTCCGTACCTGACGCTTTCCATCAAGAATCTCAGGCTTCTCTAAACCGGGATTCAGTGGGGAATCTCTAGAATGCTTAGGCAATGCCGTAAATCTCCATGACACCATGGATTCCTGTGCTCTGTCACCACCGGTGCTAATGTTGGCAATACGAGCAGAGGGAGAGTGTGAATTGACTGCTGGTCCAGCAAGGTCGTGTTGAAAGGGCTGATGAGGGTGAAAATGGTGGCTTGCGGCTTGAAGATGTGTCAGATTCGCTGATTGCTCGCTGAGAATGGGTCGATCATTTTCGCACAAGGTTTCGAAGACTGGCCTTTGGCGTCTCGATGCTGCGACTAGAGGGCTTCTCGAGTGTTGCAGCGGGCTTGGCAAATCGCGATTTTTTTGGCTGCTGCTGTGAGTACGCTCCTGTAACACCTCTACGAAGGTACTGTCTGCTTCCTGTCCTCTCGATGTTATAGGTTCCGTTGCAAGAGGAATAGCCATCTCGACTTACATTCAAAACTAATTTAGAGAAGGACCTTACCAATGGCGCGATAGACGAATAACAACGGAAACCCACCAACTTTTGCTCTGCGTGACAGATTAGCGAACTATCTCGACTATGACCATCACATCATCCCTGAACAACACTGCAAAGCTAACGATAACTGGAGAGGCAACGTAAAATAGTGGGATGGCTACCCACGTGTCAACTCAGCACACGCCACGAGAGTGTTAGAGGCAGTTAGTGGAGCTGTGTGCCAGCGTAGAGGTAGCCACGAGGGACAAGTTGCTGTATTCAGGGAGACTAGGACGCTATGAATGCTCAGTGATGCTCTGCTTCTGATGTTGCTCGAAAGCGTGGGCGACACAGCAGGATGAAGTGATCACATGACCTGCTGCCTTCGAATTCAGTGGTTCTGGTGCTGAGCTGACCTTGGTGTTTGGTCACTGGGAATACAACAAAGATACAGATTCCTACGGATGCAGTAAAACTTATATGGTAAAAAGTACAAGACTGAGATTCAAGACCACGATATACCGACGTTTAACACTCTGGAACCATCGGAACCATTGTCAAGCCAATCAAAACCCCGAGTGTTCGTGGACAGTGAAACCCGGACAGAAGAACAGAACGAGGTTTCAAGGAAAGCAGGTAGCCGAATGGCGGGAATGGGGGAGCCGCTCCAGGCTGGTGCTTGCGGTTCGACGTGGTCCCGCACCGCGACAGGCTCTGCCTTCCTTGCGCTCCTCAGGGCACTGTGACTGCTCCAAGCAGATTGGCAAGCTGGAGGTTCAAGGCTGACCGTCAAGCCCAGTGTTCGGTCTGACATTCGTTAATGCAGAAAACCGATGCACGCACACTCGCATTTCATTACATTTCGCATTCGTTCAAGTTTGCGCATTTGAGCGAGCAGCCAGTTCAGAAATTACATTGACACTACAGTTGCTATGTATCGGAGCATCCAATAGTGCTTCCTAGAAATGTTCCACATTCAGAGGTTGCCAGCAATTCATTTCTCAGCTGTTGCGCTTCGATCACATGAGCCAGCAACAAGGAGTTCCCGTGAACTTCTCCTTCCTGTAAGCGACATTAGTCCAGCCTGGACCTTGAGAACTCCTCACAGCTGTCTGTTTCTCTCGAGGGATAATTCTCTGCATGGAAGCGCTCGTTGCGATGAAAGTATTTAAAATGCCAAGCGACCAAGTCGCGCTGGACGACTAGTACTTGGATGTCTGATCCTGAGCTCTAACAAGATGGGCAGAGACACACAGACATTGCTTTATAGAATTCGTGAGCTAGTAATTTTCGCCTTGATTTTGAAATGCTGCGGAAGAGCGCCTGACAACGATCTTGTTCTCGTGGTAAGAGTTGGTTCCAACGTCTTGTCCGAAGCAGGTGTTTTCCCAACAAGTATGATATAATGTCTGAGATGGTCATGTTGGTCATGCAGAGATATCGAGGCAGGGTGCTGAAAATCTGTTCCGGAAGGAGTATAGGCAGACCTTTGGACGTGATTGCGGGGAATGATTCACTCACGACTTATGTCAACGCTGGACTGGAAAATCCACACTCGCACATGTACATAGGGGATTCACGTTTGAGAGGTACGGCTTACCGCCGAGTCAGCACGCGAAAATGGTGCCTACTGGACGAATATAGCTCCCCTTTTGGTTCTTGGACAGGTAGAAGACATTGTGGCAACGGTGTTCTGCAATTTCTCGAGTTCAACAAGTCTAGGAATGCGTTCAACGCCCTTGCAACAGATGATATTCCGTCAGTTGTGAAGGCTAAACATGGCCCGCATGTGGCATATTCAGCTGTTTGTGTTAGATATGTTTGGAGCCCTATCAAAAAGGCATATGTTACAATGCCATGCTGAGTGCATACTTTATTGAAGATCCACCCTTCTGTCCACTAACACTAACCAGCATCCTCATCATCACTACTGCTGTCCTGATCAGTGGTGCACTCCACCTTGAGCTTCTCCATAAGCTCTTCAAAGGCACTGCCCTCTGATCTATCATGGAGATCAAACGGGGCCCCACTAGCAGCTCTCAACCCCAACTGAACACCACTCCGCGACTCCACAATTCGCATCTCCACTAAATCTGATGAACAGCTGCCAGATTCTCCATTACCCAGCTGCTCTG
Organism: Closterium sp. Naga37s-1; assembly: GCA_947471745.1. Lineage (NCBI taxonomy): Eukaryota > Viridiplantae > Streptophyta > Zygnematophyceae > Desmidiales > Closteriaceae > Closterium > Closterium sp. Naga37s-1. The sequence continues at coordinate 64,633 of CANJKZ010000530.1, forward strand.
GAGCTGATGCGTCACTGGCGGTTCTGGACGCCTCATGCATCACACATCGTTCTGAGTGCATGCCATCTATCTCCTCCCAAGAGAAAAGAAGAGGTAGTGTGGTTCCACCATACGTGTTGAAATCAACCAGCTTCACACGGCCATCACGAGTGATGTAGACATCAAAAGTATCTGCCAAAAGTTGAGCAAATTCCACACAAAAGGCAGAGGAGCTTCAGGAACACAAACCCGTACTACATAACATAAAGCAAGAAACACGACCTGGACTTACAGTCACTTCTTAGGATCGTAAGCACCTTAGTCGGCAATAGTCTACTTGCTATCGCCTATCGTGTTCTCCACGATCTCCCGAATCCAATGATATGCGCAGTGTTGAGCCTGGGGGTACTGAGCCTTCGGTTGCAGAGTCTGGGGTGCGGAGCCTGGGGTTGCTGAGCCTGGGGGTGCTGAGCCTGGGGTTGCTGTGCCCGGGGTCGCTGATTCTTGGGGTGCAGAGCCTGAGGGTGCTGAGCCTGCGCGTGTGGTGTCTGGAGGTGCTGAGCCTGGAGGTCCTTCGGGTGCTTCGTCCCAGCGGGACCCACTCTCTCCACAGCAGCTACGCGAGTGGTTTGCTCGGCGCTGGAGCCGTGCTGCTGGAGCTGGTGGTGCTACGGGCGCTGGAGGTCCTGCTCCTGCTGGAGCTGCTGGGGGTGCTGGAGCCGCTTGTCCCGGAGGTGCTCGTACTGGAGACACTGGAGCTGCTGGGCCTGGTGGTGCTGCTGGAGCTGGAGCTGCTGGGGCTTCTGGTGGTCCTCCTCGAGTTGGAGCTACTGGAGGTGCTCGAGCTGGAGGTGCTGTTGGAGCCGGTGCTCCTTGGGGTGCTAGCGTTGGCGCTACAGTAGCTGCTGGAGGTGCTGCTGGAGCTGGTGGTGCTGCTGGAGTTGGAGCTGACACTGGGGGTGCTGGTGCTGTCCCTGCTAGTTCTGGAGGCGCTGCGCGGCCGCGGCCGTACTTCGTTCCGCTCCTTGAGCAGGTTCTTGGTCTCCCGCCTTCTACTGGTCCTGCTCCTTCCTTAGAGTGTCCACGACCTGTCCAGTCGCAGTCCCAGCTACAGCCTGCCTCCCCACTGCCTGCTCCTTCTCCTTACACTGGTCCGACCAGAAGTCTTGCTGAGCATCGTGAGCCTGCGTCTCGTCCTGCGTCGCCTGTTCGTGCTGCTCGCACTAGTCATCGTGGTTCGCATCAGCGTCCTCCTCCTGTCCCTGGCACGCACCAGATGGCTCTGCGTCCTTCCACTGCTCCGCAGCGTGTCCCTCTGCCGTCTCCTCCTGCGTCCTCTCTTCCTATCGGTCCGGACCCGAAGTCTGACTCCCTTCGTGCCGCCAGTCCTACTGTCACGCGTCTCCTGGCCACTGTTGTCACTGACCCTTCCTTTGAGTCTACTGTTGCGTCTGCTCTTGTTGCTGAGCTTGTCGACTTCGCTGCTCACTGTCGTCTAGACTACGCTGCTAGTCTTGTTGCTGAGTCTGAGTCTGTCCGTCCTCCGTCCGTCGGGGGTGAGTGTGCTCTTAGCATGGACGTCCTTGAGGACAGGCAGGAGGAGTTTCGGTGTTTTGCTGCTGCTTCACCTCCTCTCGTGTCCATGCTGATTGCCCCTGAGGGAGACCCGGATGCACCAGACATCCCGACTCTGCGCTCTTACGCAGAGGCGGTTGAGGGTCCCTACTCCTCTCAGTGGCAGTCAGCCATGGATGCAGAGATGGCTTCCTGGAAGTCCACAGGCACCTACGTCGACGAGGTTCCCCCACCTGGGGCGAACATTGTCGATGGCATGTGGATTTTCAGGGTGAAGCGTCCGCCGGGTTCTCCGCCTGTCTTCAAGGCACGTTACGTGGCTCGAGGCTTCAGTCAGCGGCAGGGAGTTGACTACTTTCAGACCTTCTCTCCCACCCCGAAGATGTCCACTCTTCGGGTACTGCTACACGTCGCTGCTCAGCGTGACTACGAGCTTCAGTCTTTTGACTTCAACACAGCCTTCCTATAGGGCAGCCTGCACGAGGAGATCTGGCTGCGCTGCCCACCTAGCTTCACTGGGTCGTTCCCTCCAGGTACCCAGTGGAGCTTCCGGCGGCCAGTCTACGATCTAATCCAGGCGCCTCAGGAGTGGCACGACACACTGAGGACGACTCTTGCGGCTCTTGGGTTTGCTCCTTCTATTGCTGACCCGTCACTGTTTCTACGCACCGACACTTTGCTGCCGCCATTCTACATCCTCGTGTACGTTGACGACTTGGTTTTTGCCACTGCTGATACTGAGGCACTGACTCTAGTGAAGTCGGAGCTGTAGAAGAGACACACGTGCACAGACCTGGGTGAGCTGCGCAGCTATCTTGGCTTGCAGATCACTCGGGACAGAGCACACCGCACCATCACCCTGACTCAGTCACACATGGTGCAGCAGGTCCTTCAGCGCTTCGACTTCCAGTACTCGTTGCCACAGTCCACTCCTCTGCCTACCGGTCACTCGCTCTCAGCTCTGCCTTCGGATGAGTCCGTAGAGCCGAGTGGCCTGTATCCAGAGCTTGTGGGCTGCCTCATGTACCTGATGACCTGCACTAGTCCTGACCTCGCTTACCCTCTTAGCATCCTGGCACGCTACGCTGCGCCCGGGAGCCACCGACCAGAGCACTAGAAGGCAACTAAGAGGGTGATGCGCTACTTGTGCAGTACGTCGGGCATGGGGCTCGTGCTTGGGGGACGGGGTCCAGTTGTTCTTACTGGTCACGCAGACGCTTCTTGGGTTGACGACTTGGCTACGCTGCGGCCGTCACAGGGTTACACCTTCAGCCTTGGCTCCGGTTCTATCTCACAGGAGCTACGCTGGCTCACCTACCTGCTGACCGACCTGGGTGAGGCGCCTCGTTCTCCTCCAGTTCTGTACGTCGACAACAAGGCAATGCTTGCCTTGTGTCGCGAGCAGAGACTGGAGCACATAACGAAGCACATCGCTCTTTGCTACTTTCTTGCTCGAGAGTTGCAGCAGTGTGATCAGCTTCGTCTTGTTTACGTGGCCTCTCAGGCCAACACGGCTGATATCTTCACCAAGGCACTTCAGCCTTGTGATTGTGATCAGCTTCGTCTTGTTTACGTGGCCTCTCAGGCCAACACGGCTGATATCTTCACCAAGGCACTTCAGCCTTGTGATCATCAGCGGTTCAGTACTGTTCTAGGCTTGTCCCCACTTGGCCTCACTTGCTCACTTCTTGACTTTACTTCTACTCTGATCTCTATATATATGCATGCTTACACTTGCTAGGTTGTGATCACTGTTTTGTTTGTTCTACCTTATATAACTCTGCATGTGAACTGGCCTTGTGGCCGTTTGCTTGTGCTAGGAATGTGTGGTGACGTCATGATCCACCCTGAGCTTGCTTTGCTCTTCTTGACTGGTCTTGTGACCTCTTGTTCTCCCCCACTTCGCCTATGGGGGTGTGTCAAACTTATATGTTGTAGTCTTTGTAGGCTGTAGTGGGGTAGATAATACGGGGTACAACACTTTTAGGCTTTCTACTTGTACCCACCTGTTTCCTAGTCAATGCATTCACTCGTACTTTTCTCACATGGTTTGGGGATTGTGACGTAGGGAGGCGACGAAACATCGTTATCCGTAACTTTCGAAGAAACGGGTTGTCGTGTACGTGCTGTTGAGATGCGCGGTAAGGAATGTTGGAAAATTCCTTACTAATACGAGTGCAACTGAATCAACGAAAGGAGATTGCACTATCGAAGCAAAACAATACTTTGAGCGAAGGAATGAGCAAATAGCGAACTAGCGTGATAACGGTAACGAGCAAAATGTGGGGTGCGCAACGGGCCTGGCGCCGAGGTTGGAAATTGTCAAGGCGGAGGACCGGAGCACGGGTTACCAACCGAGCCGTAAGGTAGGGTCGCGATGTGAACAGTGGCGGTAATAGTAGTCTAGGTGAGTGTCGCGAATAGTAACGGTTTTCTGTTAGATACTGTTGGCAGGAACTGTCTTGTATGCGCTAAGCAGGGGTGCAAACTGTTATTAATGAACTTGTAGAGTGTGCAAAATAACGAATAATGAGAATGGTTGAATACTGAATGCCGGTACAATAAAAGTGGCACGACTAAATAGGGGAAAGGCTAGCTAGGCGAGGGGTTCGGGAAGGGATGGCTTGGTGATGTTGCGATTGGAGTGGAGGCCGACACGGGGGTGGTTCCGTGCGACGAATTAGGCCGAACATGTTTGTCGCGTGACCCTCGGGATGACCTCGCTAACGAGTGCCTCAATAAGGATTTGTAAATCCTTAGACTCTCCCACCTTCTAAATAAGGCAGCCTTGTACTGAAAACACGCCCCAAACTATCGAGGATGCCGTAGATCTCCTCTTCAGCTGAATCCGATGGCTGAAATGCCTTGGGCGAATTTGAAGAAATGTTGGAATGTAGGCCGTTGTGTCAGAATGTATTTGCTGTCTAGCCTGCAGTGGGGTACTCTGTAGTGAGTACAACCCAATTTAGGGTTTACTATTTGTATCCCAACTCTTGCTAGTGCAAACTCTTCTTCCGTTTCTCTTTCGTGTACCCTATGGCTACTAAGTTATAGCTAAGATTCTGACACGTTGATGTACTCAGATGTTGATCTGACAATCATGGATGAACTGGCCTAAATGATTTGGAAGTTGGAATGTGGGCTGTTGATCGAGCAGATGTAGATCTGACGGTCCTTGAAGTTGTCAATACACACTTCAGCAATTTTCAGAATCTCAATGGTTTCAATGTTGTATTTTCCAGAATGAGTACAAGCAGTTTTATAGTCAAGCAAGACACAAAATGCGATTCGTAACTTCACTTGTTTCCCAAGTAACCGCGTGCGCCTCGTTTCACCCCGAGTCGCACACGGAACCGAACCGAATTCACCGAACACTCCTCAAGTCCGAATCTGGAACCTTCTCGAACACGCCTTGAGCTCGAACCACAATTTCCTCTTGTCAACTCCAATCTCGATACTTCTTCACTCTTCTTCCTCCATTTCTCTAGTTTCTTCCCGATTTCTCTCCCGCTTTTCACGCCTTAGCTTCCAACGTCCACCGTAGGCCGATTTCTACCGAAATCACTCTAGAATCTCCCACGAGCTCCATTCCGCCGCCATTCCGCATTTCACCGTATGTTCCGTGGTTGGGCGAACCAACCCTAACAATCTCCCATGTGGTTCGTCAACCACGAACACCACTCACACTGCTCCCCTGTTCCTCGTAGCCTTCACAGGGTCTAAGTCGCCTTCACACTCCCCTGCAGCTCCTGCACCTTGAACCTCTCCTTACGTGTCTTGAAGTTGAGCGCCTTGACATCCAATCCATGAAACATTTTCTTGAGCCTCTCGCTTCTCCTCGGCATCTCAACACTCAACACCTCTCGGGTCTCATACCCCTCAACGTGTTCCTCCTTTGTAAGCACTCGCCCCTTTGCAGTTGCATTCGCCTTTGATCCTTTCACCATGATGTCCCCTTTCACAGCGACTCCTACACACTTCGCATTTACTGCTTCATCTTCAACCACGATCGCTGCTGCAAAAGTGTTGACACCATCTCCATCTCCACCATTCACTGCTGCTGCCTCCATGGTGACTATCTCCTCTTCCTGCTTCTCTGCTGCCTCCACACTTGCTCCCGTATCATCCGTGTCCTCGCTCTTATCAGCCTCATTCGATAACTCCTCCAATTCTGACCTGAATGTCATGTGACGCGTGCATCCGCTGTCCATGAACCATGCCGTCTTCTCATGATCGTCCGTCTGTGGAGCTTCCTTCGGTAAACGCACCACGTTCGCAAGATGTGCTCCTCCCAAAATCACATCCTCCTTTTCGGCTTCCGCTACATTCGCCTTAGCCGCCACATTCCTCTGCTGCGACGGACCCTTGTAGCTCCTGCTGTTCGGATTGGAGTAGCACTCTGCGGCACGATGCCCATAGCGCCCACAATAATCGCACTTGCCGCCAAAACCTCGTTTCTGTTGCCACTCTGCTCCCCCATTTTCTCCTTTCTCGTTCTCCACCGCTTTGCCCTTGTAGTTTCTGCTTCGCGGATTTTCGTAGCAGTTTATCGCCTTATGCCCCCTCTTTCCACACTGGTAGCACGCTCCAAACGCCTTCGTTGCATTCACCAAAGCCGGCCTCTCCTCGTCGAAATCCGTAGCTGCTGCTGCCGCTTTCTTTTTCCTCATCTCCTTCACCGTCTCAAGCGATTGCAGAATCTCCTGCAGCTTCGTCAAACTCTCCGGCGGTTGGTACGTAAACATACCGATGTCGGATTCCCACTCCTTAGGAAGGCCTTGGATGATATAGTCAATCATCTCGTGCTCCGTCTCCGCGGCTCCCATCACCCGCAAGTCGTCGTTGTAGTTTTTCGCCCTGTTGATGTAGGTGATGATTTTCTCGCCTTTCTCCATGCTCAGCATCAGCAGTTGCTTCCTAATCGCCTTCTTGTTGACATCGTTCGTACCCATGTACGTGGACTCCAGGTACTCCCACGCTCGCTGTGCAGAGTTCAGCTCCCCTGCAAACTGGTCCAAATCCACCGCGATTCCGTCGGCAACTGAGTGACAAAGCTGAAAGAACGCTTGCTTACTTTGTTTTTTGAACGCCGCTATTTTCTCCTTCGTATCCGTCGGGGATGGCGCAACTCCCTCCATCGTCTCCTCGTCGGGACGGTAGTACGGCAAGAGGTCAACCTCCTCTGCCCTCCGAATAAACTTCTTCCGCCACACGTTGTAGTTGCTTCCATTGAAGCGCTGAGCTTCACTGAGCCCGATCGTCGGTTTCGCCACCAATCGGCCACTCGCAAGGGCCTCGAGAAGAGCCTTCAACTGCGGGTCTCCAAGACTCACACTGGAACCCGAACTCGCCTCGTCTCCCATAGCGTAGGCGTGAACGACTCCTCTTCTCCACTAATTTCACTTAGCGCACCAAGTGAATTCACTGCGATCGACGCGCCCGTTCGCCAAGCTCTGATACCAGTTCTTAGGATCGTAAGCACCTTAGTCGGCAATAGTCTACTTGCTATCGCCTATCGTGTTCTCCACGATCTCCCGAATCCAATGATATGCGCAGCTCTGCTTGAAGTTGTCAATACACACTTCAGCAATTTTCAGAATCTCAATGGTTTCAATGTTGTATTTTCCAGAATGAGTACAAGCAGTTTTATAGTCAAGCAAGACACAAAATGCGATTCGTAACTTCACTTGTTTCCCAAGTAACCGCGTGCGCCTCGTTTCACCCCGAGTCGCACACGGAACCGAACCGAATTCACCGAACACTCCTCAAGTCCGAATCTGGAACCTTCTCGAACACGCCTTGAGCTCGAACCACAATTTCCCCTTGTCAACTCCAATCTCGATACTTCTTCACTCTTCTTCCTCCATTTCTCTAGTTTCTTCCCGATTTCTCTCCCGCTTTTCACGCCTTAGCTTCCAACGTCCACCGTAGGCCGATTTCTACCGAAATCACTCTAGAATCTCCCACGAGCTCCATTCCGCTGCCATTCCGCATTTCACCGTAGGTTCCGTGGTTGGGCGAACCAACCCTAACATCACTAAGGAAGAAACATTATGTGTGCTTACAGTCAGTAGACGGAAATTTCCCACAAATGCGGTTGACGTAGAAGTCACATATCTGGAGCTTGAAGTTTTTGCGAGAATCGACTAAGAATGGGTAGAATGATGTGATCTCCCTCTGACTGATTCCTGTTGGAACAGGGATTTTATGCAACAGGAATTTCATGCGCAGGGGACAGTATGATAATGGGACGTCTGGATTTGATAAGATCCAGAAATAAAATTTTCACAGAAGAAGTTTTATGAGAGTAACATACCAATGAGTTGATGGGCCTTGACAAAGCAGCGAAACTCCATTTCTGGCCGAAGGTCAAACCACTTGCGCAAGGCGAGAACGAACTCAGACGGACGGCTCTGCTGCGCACACTCATGCTGCTCCACCTCTTCTGCGTGCTGCTCTTCCCACGGCTTTGCACCACCATTCCTCTCAGCCCTGGTCGGCTCCTGCTGCTTCTCATCTGTTCCTGTAGCCACCACATGTGCTCCGCCATTGCTCCTGCCGTTGCTAGTCTCGGAACAATCGGCTACTGAAGGTGCTTCCGCATGTGAAGAACCACCAGCTGCAGAAGAGTCAATACAACTGTCAAAGCTGCCATATGCAATACATATGCAATAGAAAGACATGGCATATGCTTGCGATTAACTGCAAGAGGAGGACAGCGAAAGCAAGCAACCTATAACATTCCGTCCTTGTGCAAACTCTAGAAATATTTGAAAGTATGCCAGAGGGTGTGCTAAGTCGGAACAACTTACGCACAAGGCAGAGGTCAATGTTATATACAATACATGTGTATACATATTCAACCGTCCCAAAAGGGGTGTGTTGGGCCAGAAGTGCATACGCATGGCAGAGGTCGTAGGTGAGGGAGTCGGAGGCCTTGAGCAGCAGAAAGACCTCCTGGGCATTGCAGCACTTGGGCGTGCCCGTTGCACTCAGCCAACCCACGTCCTGAGAATGGTGTGGGATGAGTTCACGGGAGGGGGAGACAGAGAAGCGGGTGCCTCGGTTTTGGGATTGAAGTGCCTTCCACAAAGAATGGATTGGAAGGTGAGAACCAAACAGGCCGCAGCACTCACCTTAGGGCAGCTCCAGTTGAGTTTCGGCAGCACAAACCCACCCAGCCGCGCAATAGCGGCGTCAACAGCAGCCTCGAGCGCGGGGAAGGAAGGCACGTCGGGCTCGTCTGCTTCGTCCTCCTCCTCCTTCATCCCCTCGTAGTCGTCGCGATGAGCTTCCCACTCGCCCACCCGCGTGCGCGTGGGCAACTGGACGGACAAGAGGGACGAGGGACGAGTGAAGAGAGAGGAGGGAATGAAGAGGGGTAAGCGAAGCGGGATAGTGGACGAGGGTAGAGAGAAAAGAGAGGACAAGCACATGCAATGAAGTAAAGAAATTTCTTCAAAGTGGGGGAACCATGAGAAGGTTGAGGAGGAGAAATTACGACTCCTTCCTCCTTTCTATACTGTCTTCTCCGAAACCCGAACCCGAAACCGCGAACCCCGAAACCCGAAACCTTAAAACCGCATCCCAAACCCATAAAGCTTCCACTCGTTCAATCCCGTGCGCGTGCGCAGATCTCAAGCCATAACGCCGGCGAAGCGAGGGCAGCTGAGTGGGATTTGACTGGAAGAAACCCGGAACGACTTGCGAACCTACATTTCCAGAATAAACGCTTGTACGCGCGGGGTAGTGCCTTTTGTACGATAGGGTTTGTATCTAAGGCGCCTAAGGCGTTAATGCTTTGATTGGAGTAGAACGGAGGGGAGTGAGCAGAGCAACCTACCGCCTTACACGAAGCAGGGAGGAAGATTCCGTCAGAAAGCAGGTATTCAACGAATTCGGGCGGGAGAGGGACGATCTCTGTGCGGAGCGAGACGGAGCGGAATTTTGGGTACCAGCTCTGGATCTGGCACGCGAGCACGTCGGCGCGACGCATGGCTGCTGATGCTGAACGCTGAATCCGTGGTCTTGCTGAGTACGAAGCAAACGGAAAATTGGAGGAGCTCAGGAGGCGAAGCGTCTCGTCTCGTACCGAAAGTCGTGCGCAGAGGCCCACACTACACACGATCGCGCGGCGGCGGACTAGGGCGCAGAGGTGCTGTCGGAGGTGCGATTCCTCCAAAGAGTGCTTCACTAGATCTCCAACTACCAGGAATCAGGCGGACGAGGTGTGCCATTCACTAATAAACGAGATAGGGCATAGAATAAAAAGAAATGATGAGATGCGGCAACATGCACCAGGATAGTCAATATAATTCCACCGTTCTCTAACAAACATTTTACTCTGGGTGAGCATGACAAACCAATTGATTCACAAAATACCCACAGTTGAAATTAGCCTGACCCCTTTTTGCAAAATATGCCAATCACAATTGCCCAATAGCTTGTTGAATGGCTCCTCTGATTGCATCCTTGTCAAGGTTTGATTCCACTACCAGCTGCAGGCTCAGAAAAAAAACAAAACGGAATCGAAAAATACACACGAATAGCGTCCAGGTCATTTGATAGTAAGTCACACCACCCTCAAGCGGATGAACGATACGGTACATCAGGTAGGCAATTACGTCATGAAGCATGGAATTTTGGCCGAGGAAGAGCGTTACCTCTTGAATGGTCAGCCCTGCACGTGCTACGAGCTTGTATTCAGAGTCTGACTGTGACGCCAGGAAAATCTGTGAAAACGATTTCAAAGACGCGTGGAGTGCAGGTAAGGTACAAAGTTCAGAAGCGTGGAACAAACATTAGTGAGGATGAGTTGTAGTTTCCATGCTCAGTACAGTAGATGCAGCTCTTGCATCTCTTGGATGAAATATGGCAAGAATGTAAAACACTGTAAGACGAAAGGGTGTTTGTGTGCCATCACGCTAAAAGCGACTTTTGAGGCGCCTCAAAAGCACATCACACTAAAAACGCGTCTCAAACCAGGAAGGTCCAGAGACATACAACTATCAAAACTGACTGACAGCAATTCATACCTGAAATCCAGGAGCCAAGGCGCCTCCACCAATCACACGCCCCAGAGTCACCGACGTTATGCCAGGTGTCTCTCTGAGACTGGCTGCCACTGCTTCCAGCTCAGCCGCTGCCTGTTCAGGAGATTTTCAGGGGATTGTGGAGAGGTGCAGTGGGAGGGGAGGAGGAAGATATGCAGCATCATATGCAGAGAAAAGTAGCATCACTGTTGAGCTAGTGTGCTAGGTGCACAGTGCACTACACCGCACCATGCCGCACTGCACTACACCGCACCATGCTGCACTGCACTACACTACACTAGTCGCACCTCAAACTGAGGCGGTATGCTTGGAGAGGACTCAGCAGCTTCACGCGCCTTCTGTCGCCGCCACTGCTGCCGCCCCTGTTGCTGCTGCTGCCGCCCCTGCTGTTGCTGCTGCCGCCCCTGATTCTGCTGCTGCTGCCCCTGCTGCTTCTGTTGTGGCGGCTCCAGTGCAACGAGCAGGCGCTTTTGAACCGGCTTGCTGCGCAGCACATGCACTGGCAGGGACTGGCCGGTGTGTGCAGGCGCAGGGTACGGAAGGGAGAGAGGGGAAAAACACAAGGGAGGTTGGGAAAGGGTGGTTCCAGAGCAACGAGCAGGCGCTTTTAAACTGGCTTGCTGTGTACTACGAGCACTGACAGGGACTGGGGTGAGCGGGGTGCAGGGGGGAGGGAGAAAAGAGTGCGGGAGACTTTATTTGCTGCCGCTGCTTCCTCTGCTGTTGGTGCTGCCCCTGCCCCTGCCCCGGCTGCTGCCCTTGCAGCGGCTCCAGTGCAAAGAGCAGGCGCTTTTGGACGGGTTTGCTGCGAAGCACATGCACTGGCAGGGACTGGCCGGTGCATGAGGGGTTTGAAGGAGAGGGAGTGGAGGAGGGGGGAGACTATCTTTGAGGTGCCTCAAATATGAACGCTTGTATCTGGCTTGCTGCGAAGCACATGCACCGGCAGGGACTGAGGTGTGAGGGACGGAGGGGAGGAGCGGCGAGGAAGGAAGGGTAGCGAAGCGAGAGGGAAGAGACTGCTGCTGCCATTGCCACTGCCACTGCCACTGCTGCTGCCACTGCCACTGCCGCTGCGGCTGCCACTGCCACTGCCGCTGCTGCTGCCACTGCCACTGCCGCTGCGGCTGCCACTGCCACTGCCGCTGCTGCTGCCACTGCCACTGCCGCTGCTGCTGCCACTGCCACTGCCGCTGCTGTGGCTAAACCCAGAACGTTGAACCCTGACCTAAGCCCAGCCCAGTTGTGCATACACATACATGTGATGTGAGCATGAACATATGGGCAGGACACGCACATATTGAGAAGTGAGCATCTGATGCGAATGGGATGAACTGGTGTGGTTTGAAGGGCTAGAGTTGAAAGGTTTAAGGCTTTCGGGTTGGGACGAATTTTGAGGCGCCTTAAAAGAAGTGAACATCTGATGTGAATGGGATGAACTGATGTGGTTTGAGGGGCTAGAGTTGTGGGTTTAAGGCTTTTGGGTTGGGCTTGGGTTTTGGGCTTTCAGTGTTTGATGTTTGAAGTGTAGAGGTTTTACTGTTTCGAGTTTAGCGTTCAGGAATGTTTCGAGTTTAGCGTTCAGGAATGTTTCGAGTTTAGCGTTCAGGAATGTTTCGAGTTTAGCGTTCAGGAATGTGAAAGTGCTTGATGCGAAAGCAAGCACACACACAGGTGTGATGTGTGTGTGGACCTACATGGCCAATGGGGAAGGGCCACGTGTCCACTGGTCCTTGCTTCAGCTGCCGGATACTGTCATAATGGATCATGACGTTCACTCCCTCCACCTGTGAGGGTGTGACACGTGGCACACACAGGAGACAGGGGATAAAGAAAGGGGCACATGAGGTAAGGCGCAGATGAGGGAAAGGGAGAATGAGGAGAGGGGCGGATGAGGAACCGAGATAAGGAAAAACAAAGAGAAAAAATAGAGATCAAGCCTTTTCTAAAATGGGTATCAGCAACTTCCTGTTAGCATTAGAGCATGGGCAAACATAGAAGTGCGTAGTACAGAGCACACACCCGATGTCAAGACCATGCATCAGAAGTGCCTCTGCTTTCACACTTCTGCTCACGAAGACGCCTAGACCACTGTAGGCGACAAATATGCATATGCGCTCATACCTGGATGGTCATGTTCATGTCTCCAATGTACACCACTGTGAACGTTACAACATCTACTTACATGCACTACATAATAAGAAAAAACCATGATCTGCGAGGTAGAGCATACCTGAACGGTCATGTTCATGTCACCAATGTACACCACTGTGGACGTTACAGCATCCCCAGCTTCCAGCCGGTGCTGATGTGGCCATGCCATGCAGCCATGCACATGCACAGATGGAAGCGAGATGGCAGGGGCACAGCACCACACATACATACATGCATACATACATGCATACATACATGCATACACACGAATTGTTGAAGCGACTGAGTGAGTAACGCGGAAGGAGATACGAGGGAGATACGAGCGAGAGACGTGCCCTTGAATCAAATATTTGACTGTTAATTTCAGCAAGTATTTGTCGTTTCAGAAACGGACTCTATTTAACCCATTGCAAGAAACAGACGTTTCAGATATGACAGGGGAGCAAGGAAGAAAGTACGAGCCAGGAAAAGTGAATAGCTCACACTGGCTTATAGCATTTCAATGACCAAATCTGCCTCACTGGATATGAGGCGAATCTCTAGTCAGCTTGTTGCATCTGAGTTTTCCTTCTGATTTCTTATGAAAATCACAGAAAAGTGCCAGCACCCACCTCAAAAGTGCCAGCACCACCTCAAAAGTGCATGAAGAAGTGTTTTGAGGCGTCTCAAAAATCGTCTCAAAACACTTGTTCAATTAAGTGCAATCACCCACCTGCAGCTGCTCCCTTCGCTCCACCCTCTCCTCGTCTTCCAGATCAGCCCCCCTTTGTGTCACAAAGACAGAGCGCGTCTTAGAGTCACACCTTTCAACTCTCACTCGCACCTCCTGTGGGAGGGAGACGGAGGGAAACAGGAGGAGGGACATAATAAGCATTTCATTTAGAAAAAACGAGCTTTATAATCACACATATCTACCTCCCCTAAGTGGGAGAAAAAAGGGTTCAAATCTCACCTCCCCCATATGAGACTGACAATTTAGGAAAGAGGGTAAATTTCACCTCCCCCACATAGGACAAGAAGAGGGCAAGTCTCACCTCCCCCACATAGGACGAGAAGAGAGTGAGTTTTTCCTGAGTGTACTGCTCACTCAGCTGAACCCTCAAGGCCTCCACACCCTCCCCTCCACCTGCCTGCTCTTCTCCCTCTCCCCCCTCTCCTTCCATTCTCCCCTCTTCTCCCCCCTCTTCCTTCTCTTCCCCCTTTTTCCCTTCTTTCCCTTCTTTCCCCTTGTTCCATGCCTTCCATTTCTCCCCTTCCCTGCCTCCCCCCTCCCCTCCACCACTCTCCTCCCGCGCCCCAAACAGGTTCGGGTCGTGCCCGTTGGCTCGGAGCCAGCCTCGGAAGCTCCACCGGCGCAGCTCCGGGTGCATGTAGCTGGCTGGGAGGAAGGCTTGTACGCCGTTGAGTGAAAGCTGGAGGAATGGGGGAGAGGGGAGAAAGGGAGGAAGAGGAGAGTGGGAGGTTGGGATTGAGGCTAGGTCTGAAGCTACATCGGCGCAGCTCCGGGTGCAGGCATGCAAGCAGGTCCGGGTGCAGGCATGCAAGCAGGTCCGGGTGCAGGCATCCAAGCAGCTCCGGGTGCAGGCATCCAAGCAGCTCCAGGTCCGGGTGACGACCACGAGCTACATGGGATTGCAGGCATCCAAGCAGCTTACCACGAGGCCGCCGTGGTTGCAGCTGACGACCTTGGCTGGCACTGTTGTGCGCTCCTTCTCTGCTTGCTGAATCGCCTTCTCCTCCTGCCATGTGCCATGTGCCATGTGCTATGTGCCATGTGCCACAGACATGAACATGATTTTGAAAGGTGAGTATGGATACATGAATGTTGAATAGTTTTTTTTTTTTTTTTTTTTTTTTTTTTTACGCAGAATTATTTGGTGAATGCAGTGTTTTTTCGGCGAATGGAGTGGAATGATGAAGGGGTAGAAGAGAGGAAATATTAAAATGAGGGGTAAAGGCAATGACCTACACAATTCAAAAGGGTAGAAGTGCATCGTACCTCAGGAGAAGTATTGAGGCCCCACAGTTTGATGCCCTTCAGCAGATCATCACTGCTATGGGAATCAGCAGCAGCACTTAGCGAAGTGATATCAACACCAGCATTATCAGCAGCAGAAGAGGCAGTGGCAGTGGTGGGAGCAGCAGCAGCAGCAGCAGCAGCAGGAGCAGCAGCAGCAGCAGCAGGAGGAGCAGCAGGAGTAGAAGCGGCATCAGCAGGGACAGGAACAGCTTCGGCAGCAGGAGGCGGGGCAGGGGCAGGCGAGGAGAGGAAAGGGCGTGGTTTGGGGGGGAGGGGCGGGCAGGGGGAGTCGGGGCGGGTGCGGCGCAGGTCGACAGGTGGAGGGGTGACGACGGGGGGAAGGCCCTTGGGGATAGGCGTCACAGCCTGGGGGTTGCTGGTGTTCAGAGGCTTGGAAGGCCTGGAGAGTGGGGAAAAACGGGGTGGGAGGGTAGGGAGGGGAGGGGCTGGCAGGTCAACAGGTGGCGGGGTGACGATGGGGGGCGGGCCGTTGGGGATAGGCGACACAGCCTGGGGGCTGCTGGTGGTCACAGGCTTGGAAGGCCTGCAGTGGGGGAGAGAACAGGGTTTGGGGGGGAAGGGCGGGCGAGGGGAATCAGGACGGGTGCGGCGCAGGTCAACAGGCGGAGGGGTGATGGCGGTGGGAAGGCCCTTGGGAATAGGTGTTACAGCCAGTGGCTTGCTGGTTCCCAGCGACTTGAGATGAGAGAGGTGGAAAGAATGGGGGTGGCAGGGGGAACGGGAGGGCGCGAGGGGTCGGAACAGGACTGACAACGGATCAAGGGGGAGAGGGGAGTCAACGGAGGGATTTTTTTGGAATTCTAAGAAAATCCCCGTGACGGAGTGACTTTTGAGTCGACTCAAAAGAGGTGACTTTTTTGGAATTCTAAGAAAATCCCCGTGACGGAGTGACTTTTGAGTCGACTCAAAAGAGGTGACTTTGTTTTGGAATTCTAAGAAAATCCCCGTGACGGAGAGAAGGCATTTGGAGAGAGTAGTCACAGCCGTGGGGCCTACTGCCTTCTCTCCGTCGGAGAAGACTTTTGAGTCGACTCAAAAGTCACCACGTGGGGCCTACTGCCTTCTCTCCGTCGGAGAAGACTTTTGAGTCGACTCAAAAGTCACCACGTGGGGCCTACTGCCTTCTCTCCGTCGGAGAAGACTTTTGAGTCGACTCAAAAGTCACCACGTGGGGCCTACTGCCTTCTCTCCGTCGGAGAAGACTTTTGAGTCGACTCAAAAGTCACCACGTGGGGCCTACTGCCTTCTCTCCGTCGGAGAAGACTTTTGAGTCGACTCAAAAGTCACCACGTGGGGCCTACTGCCTTCTCTCCGTCGGAGAAATGGGGGGGCCGTGCTTCCCGTTTCTCTACAATCTGTTCAGACTTCACGTTGCGGGGTGTTTTTCTTAAGAACCCTCTTTTGAGTCGACTCAAAAGAACCCTCTCAAAAACACCCTGCATGCTGTGTGTGTGTGCGTACCGTTTCTCTAGGACCTCTTCAGATTCATCTTCTGCAACAGCAGCAGCAGCAGTAGGTGAAGGGGGCGCTTATTGATTCGTTAGAACGAAAAGGGCCGAATTTTGCGTCGACCCAGAACTCGGAGAATTGGGGGTGGAGGGGGGGTTGGGGGGTTGTGTGTACCTTGTCTCTAGGACCTCTTCAGATTCATCTTCTGCAGCGGCAGCGGCATTGGCAGCAGCAGCAGGTGGAGGAGTGGGCTTCAGCAGGGCTGCTTGCCTCCTCTCCCTCGCCTCCTCCCGCCGCACTGCCTCCTGCACTGTCACAGACCACTCCTCTCCCTCTCCCTCTCCCTCCCCCTCTTTCCCTCCCTCCCTTTCTCCCACTCCCTTTGTGGCCAGAACAGCAGCAGCGTTGTGTGGCCGTGCAGGGGCCTTCATTACAGTCACTTTCTTCACTGGCACCTTATCCGCTGGGGCCGCCGTCTCTCCTTCACCCTCTCCCTTCGCTGCTCCTGCCGCTCCTGCTTCTCCTGCTCCACCTGCTCCTGTTGCTTCTCCTGCTACTCCTGCTGCTGTACTCTCTCCTTCACCCTCTCCCTTCGCTGCTCCTGCCGCTCCTGCTTCTCCTGCTTCACCTGCTCCTGTTGCTTCTCCTGCTCCACCTGCTCCTGTTGCTGCTCCTGCCGCTCCTGCTTCTCCTGCTCCACCTGCTCCTGTTGCTTCTCCTGCCACTCCTGCTTCTCCTGCTCCACCTGCTCCTGTTGCTTCTCCTGCTACTCCTGCTGCTGTACTCTCTCCTTCACCCTCTCCCTTCGCTGCTCCTGCCGCTCCTGCTTCTCCTGCTCCACCTGCTCCTGTTGCTTCTCCTGCTCCACCTGCTCCTGTTGCTGCTCCTGCCGCTCCTGCTTCTCCTGCTCCACCTGCTCCTGTTGCTTCTCCTGCCACTCCTGCTTCTCCTGCTCCACCTGCTCCTGTTGCTTCTGTACTCTCTCCTTCCAGGACCTTACCTCCGGCAACCTTGCTAGTCTTTTCAGTCGACTCAGCAATCCCGACAGCCGTCCCACTCACAGGCCTCTGCAACGCTGGCAGTGCCTGTTCCTTCTCCTTTTTCCCCACACCCTTCTGCTTCCCCTCCTCCTCAACAGCTTTATCAACCGCTGTGCTGCTCGCCTCTACTGCACGCACAGACCCCGCTGGCCTGTGCAACACTGGCACCGCTTCCCTCTCCTCTTTCTCCTCCTTCTGCTTCGTCTCCCCCTCCACGCCTGTGCTTGCTTCTACCGCACACAAAGACCCTGCTGGCCTCTGCAACACGGGCATCACCCCTTCCCTCTCCTCTTCCTCCTTCTTCTGCGTCCTCTCCCCCTCCACACCCTTATTAACCACCGTGCCTGCCTCAGCCGCACTCACAGCCCTCACAGACCCTGCTGGCCTCTGCAGCACTGGCACGAACTCTTCCCTCTTCTCCTCTTCCTCCTTTTTCGCCTGCTTCGCCTCCCCTTCCACACCCTTATCAACCACCGTGCTTGCCTCAGCCGCACTCACAGCCCTCACAGACCCTGCTGGCCTCTGCAACACGGGCATCACCTCTTCCCTCTCCTCTCTCCCCTTCTTCCCCTTCTTCCCCTTTCCTCCCATCGTCTCCCCTGGCACGCCCTTGTCAGAAGAGACCTTGCTCGCCTCTGCAGCACTATCGAACCGCCCAAACCCCGCTGGCCTCTGTAATACTGGCAAAACTTCCTCCCTCTCCTCCTCCTTCTCCTTCGCTTTCGCGCCCTTATCAGACTCCCCGTTTGCCTCTACCGCACTCACGAACCGTCCAGACCCCGCTGGCCTCTGTAACACTGGCAAAACTTCCTCCCTCTCCTCCTCCTTCTTCCCCTTCTTCTCCTTGTCTTTCCTGGCCTCTCCATCCTCCTCCTTTAGCTCCGTTTTCTCCCCCACACCCTTTGTATTTGTCCCTGTCTTAGCGACTGCTACCCCTGCCAGTGCTGGTCGTCTGGGTGGTGGGGTTAGTGGTGCTACTGGTGCTGCTGCTGATGATGATAATGCTGATGCTGCCACTCCCCTAGTCTCTCCCTCCCCCCTGTCTCCCTTCCTCTGCACTTTAACTGGTTCTATGATTGCAGCCACCCCTCTAAATTCGGGGGGAAGCGTGTCTTTAACCCCGCCCTCTCCATACATCTTGGACGGCCGTACTGCCCTAATCACAACCGGGACAGCAGCAGGAGGGCGGGTGCTTTTGTCCGTTTGTGAAGTTCCACCGGGGGAAGCGGCGAGGGATTGGGCGGCGGCTCGCGCTGGATGGCTGGGCGGCGCAACAAGGGGCGGGGCGGGTCTCTTCGGCTTCTCAGGGCGGGTTACAGTTCCAGCGTCAGAAGATGAAACGGCAGATGTAACGGCGGAACTACCAGCTTCACCGACAGATGTTCCACCACCAGGAGACGAAACCACTCCGGAGGAAGCTTCACCGCCCCTTCCTCCTCCGGTTCCCCCCGCCCGTGCCGCCCGGGCCTGCATGCGCGCGCGCTCCATGTCCTCCACCTCCGCCCACAGCTGCTCCACTAGCTGCCGAACGTTGCCGCCCATGCGCTTCACGCGCTGCTGCACGCGCTCCCCCGCGGACAGCTGGTTGAGATCCGGATACAGGCGCATTAACAGGAGCTGGGGGGGGAAGGAGGATGGGGGGGAGGTGGGGGGTGGGGAGAGGGAGGCACGAACAGGGGAGGTGGGGGCCGGGAAATGGATGGCTGAGTATAGGTGCACGCGCTCCCCCGCGGACAGCTGGTTGAGATCCGGGTACAGGCGCATCAGCAGGAGCTGGGGGGGCGGGGAAGGAAGGGGGGGGGGGGAAGGGCGGGGGAGGGTATGGATGATGACAGAAGTACAGGTGCTGTTTTGTATGCTCCCCCGCTGACAGCTGATTGAGATCCGGGTAGAGGCGCATTAGGAGCAGCTGCGAGGGGGAAGGAGGTGGGGGGGAGAAGGGAGAAGACGGAAAGGGGTGTGGCGGGTGAGTGAGGAGAGCTGGTTTAAGGACCAGGTAGAGGCGCATTAGTGGAGCTGCGGGGGGGGTGGGGGGGGGGGGGAGAGAGGGAGGTGAGCGGGGAGGGGGGAAATGGATGATAGCAGAGTAAAGGTGCACCGGCACCCAAGTGGACAGCTGGTTGAGGTCCCGGTAGAGGCGCATTAGGAGGAGCTGGGTAAAGAGGGGGAGGGGGTAGAAAGGGGAAGGCGCAAGGTGGGGGGGGGGGGGGGGGGGGGGGCAGGGGAAGGGCGGAGGGGAAGGGATGGATGATAACGGAGATAAAGGAGCTGGTTTGAGCGCTTCCCTGCCACCAGCTGGGTGATGCGCGGGTAGAGGCGCATAGGACAGGGGGAGGGAGGGGAGGTGTGGGCAATAGAAGACAGGGGCACTGCTGAACGGGGTTCGGGGTTTTAGCGGGAAACGTGCTGCTCCGTTCCTGCGTGTTCGAGAGCACGCATGGCTTGGCCTAAACCCTCACATTCACAACCTTTAGCCGCTGACAACCCACCTGCGCCTCAATATTCACAGCCCACCTGCGCCTCGGCTTTCTCCATGTCGTCGCCCATCTGGCTCGCAAACGACAGCGCGAATCGCTCCGACGGTTCCCATCGCCGCCGCCACTCCCCCGCCGATCCGTCCGCCGGCGGCGGCTGCTGCGGCGCGCCTGCTGCCGCCCGTGCGGAATTCGCGCGATTCGTACATTGGCGCCGCGGTGCTGACGATTCTTGTGCAGGACGGGACACGAGGCGTCTGCCGATTGGCCCGCGAAGCAAGGGCCGGCCGAAAAATGCCGCACGTGGAACGATAGACGGAGAGCCATGGACTTGGTGTAAAGTAGCTAACAAGGACGGATTAAGAAGCAGGGATCGACTGGGGAGGCTGGAAATCGTAGCGGAGGAAGCGCGGATCCTTACTAAGTCGAGCGCGGTTTCGGAATGTAGGCATCGGGAGGTGAACGAAGTGCGTTCTAGGCCGGCGGAAGGAGCCATCGCTACGGCTTCCGCGGAAGGCCGCCACGCGTTCTACTTCCTCTAGTAGCAGTGACCGCTCTGACCACTGACCCGTTTCTGTTCCGTGTTGTTCAGAGCTATCTATTCTCGTGCTAATATACTGGTGTTGTCTGTGTCGTGTTATCTGTCCCTACCTGGAAAGGAGTATGCGATAGAAGCAGCTCCGAAATCTGTAAAGCAAAAGTGCTTTGCATGTGTTTCTGTTGGCGATTTGTATCGTGGAAAACTGGTGATTCGTGCTGCCACGTGCCCCTCGCCCCTCACGAATTTCCACGTCATGGAAGCCTCTGATGCCGTGGCTATCTGTTGATGGATGCCCAACGATCCACGTGCTAGAGGGAAGTAGCAGCCCTCACCACACTAGCACATGAAAGCACCACCTCACCTGAACCTTTCCATTGCCTCGGAACCAGGGTCGGGTGGTGGCGAGCTTCGCGCATGCCTCGCGAAAGTCAAGCGCGAGACAGTGTGGTGCATGTTTGCGTGCGTACCTGGGTAACAAACCGCGTCGCACTGTGAAATGCAAGAACGAATCAGCAATGCAGACGCGGCACGGTGCTCCCTCCCCCTTCCCCCTTGTCCCGGGAGAAATTCGCCCTTCCCCTTTTCTTCCAACCAAGCCTCTTCCCCTTCCTCCCTGCAGCGCCAGGTCGCTATTCCCTCGCAGCCGCTCCGCCGCGCCACTCGCTTCCCCCACTCCCTCCAGCCGACTGCCCCAGCTGTTGAGTTGAGATGGGCGTTGTGGTTTGGTTTGGCTAGCTTCTTCAAAAGCACAACCCAAATACATGGCGCCATTTCGGATTTCTTGAATACTCCTTAGTCGCACTCGTCACCTTTTCGTCATCCTCCGAGCTACGTTACTCTCTCTACCTAAGTGAATCAGTTACTAACGCCGCCGTACTTTAGTTCCAGACTATTTAAAACGAATTTTTATCGCTATATAATATATTATTTCTACAGGCGACGGCCAGTATGGAGAAGATGTTCGGACTGCTCCAGGTGGACCAATCAACGGTGGCCATGGTGGAGCATTTCGGGCGGTTCGTCAAGGCGCTCGACCCGGGCTGTCACTGCGTACCATGGTGCTGCTGCTACCGCCCCGCGGGGCTCATGAGCCTGCGCGTGCGCCAACTCGACGTGCGGTGCGAAACCAAAACCAAGGTATGGCTATCAGTACCGTTGTGGTTCGGTGTGTACGGGAGGGAGGTGGGGACGGGGGGAGAGGGGAAGAGGGCTATCACTGCGTGCCATGGTGCTGCTGCTATCGCCCCGCGGGGCTCATGAGCCTGCGCGTGCGCCAACTCGACGTGCGCTGCGAAACCAAAACCAAGGTTCGCGTCCTTCCTTCAAGAACCATGCGTCGCTCGACCGTTAAAGCCGAGTGTAACGTCCGCGTGCGCCAACTCAGACTAAGGCCCCTGGTCGCGTATTTTTCCCCTCCAACAGCCTGAACGGCGCCATTGCAAACGACCCTCGGTTTCTTTAATAATGGCACTCAGTAGAGTAACGGCCTCTACTGTTCCCTGTCCTCCATCTTGCAGCTCTTCGTGTCTCCCTTCCTGGTAGCACCTGATTTCTCCCCCCACCCTTCATCTGAGTGTTTCGCTTTCCGACTTCAGGACAACGTGTTCGTGACAGTTGTCGCGTCGATACAGTACCAGGCGATTCGCGAGCAGATCGAGGACGCCTTCTACAAGCTGCAGGACCCTGTTTCCCCTTTTTATCCCCGTTTTTGGCTTCCCCGCTTCAGGACAACGTGTTTGTCACTGTAGTCGCGTCGATACAGTACCAGGCGATTCGCGAGCAGATCGAGGATGCCTTCTACAAGCTGCAGGACCCGCAGGCGCAGATCCGATCGTACGTCTTCGATGGTGAGTGCTCGCTGCGTGTTTTCAACGGTGTGCACTGCTCGGTCGTGCGTTGTTTTCCTCTTTTGACGCATTCTACAAGCTGCAGGACCCGCAGGCGCAGATCCGATCGTACGTCTTAGACGGTGAGTGCTGCAGGTTGCGCGTTTCATGGTGGCCGGTGCGTCACAAAAGCTCATGCATTACATAATTTAGACCCACTAGTTGTTTTCAATGCTGCGCGCGAGCGCACCTGGACTGTGTTTCGAAGGTGTTTTTGCTTTATTTGGCTGTTTTCTGTTCCCTCCACCATTTCATAGTAGTGTGCCCAAAATGGATCAGGACCGTGTATTTGAGGTGAAGATCGATATCGCCCGTCCTTCCCCCCCCTTTCCCCTTTTCCTCCGTCTTTTTTGTCCTTTCTGCAGTGGTGCGCGCCAGTGTGCCCAAGATGGATCTGCATCGTGTGTTTGAGGTGAAGAACGAGATCGTTCATTCTTCCCCTCCCCTCCAATTCCCCTTTCCCCTTTCCTTTCCGCCCTCTCCTTCCTCTTCCCCGCAGTGGTGCGCGCCAGTGTGCCCAAGATGGATCTGGACCGTGTGTTTGAGGTGAAGAACGAGATCGCTCACACAGTGGAGGAAGAGCTTGAGAAGGTGGGTGGAGTGGGGGAGGGGAGGTAGGAGGGGAAAGGTCGAAATCCGAAGGATGTGGAGAGAGTGAGATGGAGTCGAAGGGAGAGATGCGAGAGAAGGGTAGGATGGTGAGGTTGGTTATGGTTCCAATAGCACAGACTTTGTTATTGTTGGTGCCGGTTTTGACACTGCCACAATTGCGGAGATTGTTTTTGGTGTTTGTACGGCTATCATTGTAATTATTACAATCATAGCAGTACCACCATTAGAAGCAGTTTTCGCACTAGTAGCAGTGCCGGAACGAGCACCAACAAAAGCATAGCCCGTTCTATTGTAATCACGGCCAACCTTTCCACGCTACCCCTTTCTCACGTCCCTTCCTTAATCCCACCACCCCTCTCTCTCAACAAGCATAATCCTAACGCTTACCACCATTAGCAACACCAGAGCAACGAAGCGACAAGGTGAGAAATCGTTCGCGGAGACGTGTTGTGTATATCACTTCTCAAGATTTTTACTACTATTAAATTTTGGGTATGAAAAAAATGGTACACTTCTCCCTTTTATTTGATGTACATTCTCCCTCGGATTCAATAAGCAGGCGATGAGGACGTACGGTTACCGCATTGTGCAGACCCTGATCGTGGATGTGGAGCCGGACCATCGAGTGAAGGCTGCTATGAACGAGATCAATGCCGGTAAGAGTGTAGATGATAACATATGACGCAAAATGTGAATGTGGAGCGGGCCGTATGTGAATGTGCATGTGGAGCGGGCCGTATGTGAATGTGGAGCGGGCCGTATGTGAATGTGGAGCGGGCCGTATGTGAATGTGGAGCGGGCCGTATGTGAATGTGCATGTGGAGCGGGCCGTATGTGAATGTGCATGTGGAGCGGGCCGTATGTGAATGTGCATGTGGAGCGGGCTGTATGTGAATGTGCATGTGGAGCGGGCCGTATGTGAATGTGCATGTGGAGCGGGCCGTATGTGAATGTGCATGTGGAGCGGGCCGTATGTGAATGTGCATGTGGAGCGGGCCGTATGTGAATGTGCATGTGGAGCGGGCCGTATGTGAATGTGCATGTGGAGCGGGCCGTATGTGAATGTGCATGTGGAGCGGGCCGTATGTGAATGTGCATGGGTTGCACACGCTGATAGTGGATGTGGAGCCGGACAACCGAGTGAAGGCGGCCATGAACGAAGCTAATGCCGGTGAGAGTGTAGATAATGTACACATTTGTTTATATATGTGTGTAAAAATGTTCTATCCGTATGTGGATGTGGATGTAGTGCAGACGATGAATAGTGGGTGAGGAGCTTACCATTTAGTGAATGGCATAAAAGGGTGGACTTTTACATTTGTAGATTCGCATAAATGTGCTGTAGGAATTTTACATTTACATTTGTAATGTGCACCTATTTCCATCTGCCCTTGTGTTAAGTTACTCACTCACACACTATGTTCCCCAATCCTCCCTGCAGCCCAGCGCATTCGCATGGCCACACAGGAGAAGGCAGAAGCAGAGAAGATCCTGCAGGTAATGCAAGCAATGCTCTATCGCATCGCTCCTTGAGGCGCCTTTCCCAATCCCAGTATACGCATTCGCCCACTTTGTTTCACACGTTGCTGAAAGTTGAACGGACTAAAAACACAAACGTCTTTGCCGATCCCAGTATCTCCCTGTTTTCTCTCACTCATTGCCGAGCTATTTGTATGGTGCTTGTGAGCGAGCTCCACACTCTGCTTCTGCTCTGCACTTTTGAGTCGACTCAAAAGTCATCTATTTTTATGGTGCTTGTGAGTGAGCTCCACACTCTGCTTCTGCTCTGCACGGCAGGTGAAGAAGGCAGAAGGAGAGGCGGAGGCAAGGTACCTCTCAGGCGTGGGCGTGGCGAGACAGAGACAGGTGAGGGGCTACTGGGTGTGTGCTGACTGGAAACATGCTTGTGCTGGCTGGAAACATGCTTGTGTTCTGCACCCACCACCACGGAAGGATACAGGCGAGGTACGTGGCAGGTGGGCGTTGTGGGACAGAGACAGGTGTGCCTCTATCTGACTGTAATCCCATGGGCGCTGGGCTTTCTGGAGCATGAACCACCTGTCTGAACCTAGAAATCCTGTCCGAACCTAGATATTCTCTCCGAACCTAGACATGCTGTCCGAACCTAGACATCCTGTCTGAACCTAGACATTCTCTCCGAACCTAGACATGCTGTCCGAACCTAGACATGCTGTCCGAACCTAGACATGCTGTCCGAACCTAGACATGCTGTCCGAACCTAGACATGCTGTCCGAACCTAGACATCCTGTCCGAACCTAGACATCCTGTCCGAACCTAGACATCCTGTCCGAACCTAGACATCCTGTCCGAACCTAGACATCCTGTCCGAACCTAGACATCCTGTCCGAACCTAGACATCCTGTTCGAACCTAGACATCCTGTCCGAACCTAGACATCCTGTCCGAACCTAGACATCCTGCAATACTGCTGTCCTCAAGCCCTGCCCCCCACGTTCCCTCCGTCTTGCCTCCACTCCATAGTGCACGGCCAGAGGAACAGTGTCTTTCCCTCCCACCCCACCTCCCCCCCTCCTCATGCCATAGTGGGTGCGCTCAGCTTCCCGGAGCAAGTTGAGCAAGCTGAGCAAGTTCAGCAAGTTCTCGGTAGCAAAACGAAGGACGTGCTTTTGCGCCTGCACACTGTTCTTCATGCTCTGCCTGTCCTCCACTCCTCAACCCCTGCCCCCACCTCTCTCCCTCCTCTTCCCCCTCCCACCAGGCCATAGTGGACGGGCTGAGGGACAGCGTGCGGGGCTTCTCAGAGCAAGTACCTTGAGACGCTGTGAGTCTTACTCCTCTTCTCACCCCCTCCCCTTCGCACCCTCCGTCCCCCAATCCGCCCCCTCCTCTTTTCCCATCAGGCCATAGTGGATGGGCTAAGGGACAGCGTGCTGGGATTCTCAGAGCATGTACCTTGAGACAATGCTAGTCTCAAGGGCCAGCGTGCTAAGATTCTCGGAGCCGGTGGTTCCTGTCAGCAGAACACCCTAGGACGTGCTGTGTGCCTTTCCTCCACTCCTCAGCCCCGCCCCCACCTGCCCCCTCTCCCTCCGCTTCCCCCTGCAGGCCATAGTGGATGGGCTAAGGGACAGCGTGCTGGCGTTGTCAGAGCAAGTGCCTTGAGACACTACACTCCGAGTATTCCTATTCTCACCCCCTACCCTCCCCGAGACACCCCCCCTCCCCCCAGGCCATACCATCGTGGATGGGCTGAGGGACAGCGTGCTGGGGTTGTCAGAGCAAGTACCCGGCACCACAACCAAAGATGTTCTGTGCTTCTCGCTGCGCCTTTCCTCCACTCCTCAACCCCTGCCTTTACCTGCACGCTCTCCCTCCTCCCCCTCCCCCCCTAGGCCATAGTGGAGGGGTTGAGGGACAGTGTGCTGGGGTTTTCAGAGCAAGTACCCGGCACCACACCAATAGACGTGCTGTGCTTCTCGCTGCGCCTTTCCTCCACTCCTCAACCCCTGCCTTTACTTGCCCGCTCTCCCTCCTCCCCCCCCCCCCCCTAGGCCATAGTGGAGGGGTTGAGAGACAGCGTGCTGGGGTTCTCAGAGCAAGTGCCGGGCACCACACCCAAGCACGTGCTTGACATGGTGAGAGGCGCGGAAGGGTGGGCATGGGCAGTGGAATCTGCGGGATAGGATGAGGTGGATGTGGTCTGAAACTCGGGTTGAGGGACAGCGTGCTGGGGTTCTCGGAGCAAGTGCCCGGCACCACACCCAAAGACGTGCTGGACATGGTGAGAGGCGAGGGGATGCATGGTGAGGCGAGGGGATGCATGGTGAGGCGAGGGGATGCATGGTGAGGCGAGGGGATGCATGGTGAGGCGAGGGGATGCATGGTGAGACGAAGGGATGCACGTGTCAGAGGTTCACTGGTGATCCCCGATTGATCATAGGGAAAAGTTACAGGCTCGTTGTCCTGAGGGGTTATGAGCGTACTGATCCGCTACTTAACAAGCCCTTTTATACCAATAATTTAGTGGCTGGGATTCTAACATGGTATTAAAGCGAAAGTTTCGGGTTCGAATCCCAGTGTGTGCACTTCGGGCATCCCAGTGCGGGGGGGTGTGAGAGGTCCACTGGTGATCCCCGATTGATCCTAGGGAAGGGTTACAGGCTCGTTGTCTTGGGGGTTATGGGCGCACTGACCCGCTACTTAATAAGTCATTTTATCCCAATGGTTTAGTGGTTGGGATTCTGACAGCATGGTGAGACGAGGGGATGCATGGTGAGACGAGGGGATGCATGGTGAGACGAGGGGATGCATGGTGAGACGAGGGGATGCATGGTGAGGCGAGGGGATGCATGATGAGACGAGGGGATGCATGGTGAGACGAGGGGATGCATGGTGAGACGAGGGGATGCATGGTGAGACGAGGGGATGCATGATGAGACGAGGGGATGCATGGTGAGACGAGGGGATGCATGGTGAGACGAGGGGATGCATGGTGAGACGAGGGGATGCATGGTGAGACGAGGGGATGCATGGTGAGACAAGGGGTTGGTTGGTTGAGCCAGCGTGCTGGGTGGGGTTCTCGGAGCAAGTGCCGGGCACCACACCCAAGGACGTGCTTGACATGGTGAGAGGGCGGAGGATAGTGAGTTAGGGGGTGGTGCAAGAATGTACTAGGTAATGCAACCATGCCAGACGCGGGGAACAAGTGCCAGGCACTACGCCCAAGGACGTGACGTGCTGGACAGGGTGAGAGGTTGGGTGCTTTGGGGGATGTAGTGAGTGGGACGAGTGGGATAGGATGAGGTGCATGGGTGAGTGAACTGGCAGACCAGACAGCACTGCTGGGCACCACGCCCAAGGTCGTGGTGGACATGGTGAGAGGAAGGAGGGTAGTGAGTGCGAGTGGAAGTGGGAGTGCTGGACAAGTTAGCGAGCGCGTGGGAGGTGCAGGCACTGCAGCAGTGTGGGTACCAAGCAGGCAGTACGCCCAAGTTCGTGCTGGACATGGTGAGAGGCGGGTGGTAGTGAAGTGAGTGGGAGTGGGAGTGCTGGGCAAGTTAGCGTGGGCGGTGCAGGTATGATCTAGGTAATGCAGCAGTGCCGGTGCTAGGCATCACGTCCAAGGACGTGCTGGGTATGGTGAGAGGGTGGACGGCGGCGGTGAGTGGGAGTGGGAGTGTGAGTGGTGAGTGGTGAGCAGTGAGTGGGAGTGTGAGTGTGAGTGTGAGTGTGAATGGTGAGCGGTGAGTGGTGAGCGGTGAGTGAGTGTGAGTGTGAGTGGTGAGTGGTGAGTGGTGAGCGGTGAGCGGTGAGCGGTGAGTGGGAGTGGGGGAGTGGTGAGTGGGGAGTAATGCCACAGTGCATTTAGTTCCAGACATGCTTTTGAGTCGACTCAAAAACAGTGCAGGTGCCAGTCATGCTTAGTATGGTGAGGGGGAGGGCATGGTGAGAGAGGGGGGGCATGGTGAGAGAGGGGGGGCATGGTGAGAGAGGGGGGGCATGGTGAGAGAGGGGGGGCGTGCCATGTGATTGAGTTGAGCCTAAGCATGGCCCCTGTACCTTCATGCTTGCCCAACCTTACTTCCCATCCCACAGGTCATGGTGACACAGTATTCCGACACCATAAAGGGCATCGGAGCAAGATTCTCATGGCTGGTACCTCACTTATCTGTGCCTTCATGCCTGCGCCGCCACGCTTGTGCATCCCCTCAACACAGGTTATGTTGACACAGTGTTTCGACACCATGAGGGACATGGGCTTAACAACCGGTCGTGCCTCGTGACACATCCTCCCTCATCATCTCTCTCTGCCCTCCTCATCCTCCCCACCGCCCTCCCACCCAACTCTCCCCCACACAGGTCATGCTGATTCAGTATTTCGACACCATGCGGGACATCGGCGCCAACAACCGGTCATTTACCATCTTCGTGCCATGTCATTTCGCTGTGCTTTCCTCATCCTCTCCCCCTCCCACAGGTCATGCTGACACAGTATTTCGACACCATGCGAGACATCGGTGCCAACAACCGATCGTCCACCATCTTTGTGCCGCACGGGCCAGGAGCAGCAGCGGATATTGCTGCTCAGATCAGAAATGGAATGTTGCACAGCAATGTGGCTGCTAGAACTAACGTGTAACTTACCTTACGGCTGCAAGTGCGCACACGGGCCAGGCGCAGGGGCAGATATTGCTGCTCAGATGAGACACGGGATGTTGCACAGCAATGTGGCTGCTAGAGCCAATGTGTGACTCCCTAGGGTTTTCCGGAGGGTGCATGGGTCAGGTGCTGTGGCCGATATTGCTGCTCAGATGAGAGACCGGCCACTGCAGAGCACTGTAGCTGCTAGAGCCTATGTTTGATGGATGGTGTATAGTTACCATGTTACAGATGGTAGTTTTGCCATGTGTACAGTTCTGTGAATCTGCTCTGGGTGAATAAAGATGAGCTTAATGGCTGGGTTGTCACAGGCTTTGGTTCATAATATTTACAGTTATCTACCATATGACTGGTTCTGTAATATGGCTGAGATCAGCAACCATGAGAAGCTGTAGGATGGTATAGCATCTTCAAGTGTTCTACATTCCTGTCCAGCGATGAACGCCGAGATATTGGTTGGATGTACCAGTAACTAATGTATTGAACACTTTCACCGCCCATGAGATTTGCTGATTGTCTTTCGTCCTCACCAGGGCCTCAGATTCACTTTTAGGGTCGTCGACCCATCAGGGTACCCTTGTGTAGAAACCCTGATTGACAGTGTTCCTAAAAAAAAGCCTGAAATATCAGTGTTGCCTTTGAAAAAAGGCTGATGCATCAGTGTTCAATAATATAAAAGGCTGTTATAATTAGAAATCTCTATTTTATGTACTAAGTCAGTAGCAGCCTTCCGAAACATTGCTAAGCTAACATGCCTCATGAATCATCACCAGCCGTGCTACCATCACTGCCCTTAGCCTTTGGTTCTTCTCTCTCCTCCTCAGCTTGGGACACCAGTACGTGATAGTGCTTTTTGACACACACACCCCGGCTTCACTTCTGCTTGCGACACATACACGTTGAAGCTGCAGGGGCAGGGTTGGGGGGAGGAACCGGATTGACAGGCAGGGTGAGGCAGGGAAAGAGAGAAAACGAGGGAGAGAGGAGGGAAGACTAGCACGGTTGGGGGGGAGACGACCAGGGGAGAGAGGGAGTGGACGGAGTGGGGGGTAAAGGGAGCGGGGGAATGGACAGCGGGCGTGCGGGTCATGCGCGGGTCATGCCGTCGCGCAGCACGACGCTCTGCGCACCACCCGCGGCGCAGATGGCCTTTCAACCGCGGTTCGTGCTGGCGACGAGGCAGCCTTCGGTCGTCGCCATTAGCACGAAAAACTACGCGTCGTCGAGTCGTAGCAGGCCTACGACACCGACGGGAATTGCCACGTGACCGACGACCATCTCGCAGCATGCGCTGCGGATCGCGTCGAACGGGAGCGATGTGTTCGGCGAGACAAGAAGAGGTTCGGTGGCGCTCGCGATGGGTTCGATTCCCAACATCCCGCCGTTTCTTGTGCTGATGGCGCCATGTATTAGTGCAGATGAGAAAGCACGAGAGGAATCAGGCTGAGAGGGAGGGAGAGAGAAACAGGAGGAAAAGTAACACGAGAGATTGGATTGGAGGGAATGGGAGCATCAATGCTTGCCAGCACAGCCAACGGTGTAGGAACCCTCGCAGCCCTCAAGCACCACATGGTTGCAACATTCCGATTAGCCAACGTTTTATGCTGGAACGAAACTGCCTAATGGAGTGCTGGCACCGCAGGAATCTGAGATTCCCTGTAATCGCGGGCAAATCCACACGGAACAAGTAAGAATTGGTTTCAGTGTTAGTTTCGTTACAACGTTGTGGAATCAGTGTACTTACATAAAAAAGTCTGAAATTTCAGTGTGGCCTAACAAAAAAGGCTGAAAGATCAGTCCCACAAAAATCTCAACACTGATTTTTCAGTGTAGGTAAAAAAAGGACTGCCAAAATCAGGAATTTCAGGGTTTTTTTCCTGATATCTGAGGCCCTCACCGACCTTGGTGAGCGGCCTCGCTCTCCCCCAGTCTTGTTCGCCGACAATAGGCCTGCTGACCTGTTGTGCGAGGAGCCCCGACTGGTTGGGAAGGCGAAGCGCATCCAGCTTCGTTACTTCCTTCTCCGCGAGTTTCAGCAGCGTGGCCAGGCCCACGTGGTCCGTGTGGTCTCTGAGGCCAACACTGCAGATTTCTTCACCAAGACGTTGTCGCCTTGTGCCCACCAGCATTTCTGCACCCAGCTAGGCCTTGTGTCTACAGGCCCTCACTTGCTTGCGTAGAGATGCTTTGTCTTGTACTCTTGTATCTCTTCCTATATATATATCTCGATGCATGTGGACTGGCCTTGTGGCCCCTTGTTTGCCCTCAGACAATGTGGAGACGTTGTGATCCACCCTGATTTGCATCCCTTGCTTGATTCTTGTTGTTGCAGACCGGTCTTGTGACCTTTCCTTGCTCTTGCTGACTGGTCATATGACCCTTGCTCTCAGATTGTGTGGTGACTTCGTAATCCACCCTGCGATATGTGTTGCTTTCCGCAATACTACCGTCACCTAGACTATGGGGGTGTGTCAAACTATATTTGTTATACTTTATGTGTGTTAGTCTAGGTGTGTTACATTCATGCTTGGGTTAGGGTTAGCATTTCCTAAATCTTTCTTGTTTTGTCATTCCTTAGTCAATTCAGTACGTTTTATATTCAAACACTCTCTTCCTGACGTTCCTGACCCAGAGTCCAACCATACTCGTGTTGCCAGTCCTACTGTCACTCGTCTCCTCGCTACTGTCGTCACTGACACTGGCTTTGAGTCCACTACTGCGTTTGCCCTAGTCACTGAGCTGCCCGACTTTGCTGCTAGGAGTCGTCTCAACTACGTCGCAAGTCTTGTGACTGAGTCTGAGTCTGTCTGTCCTCCGTCCGACGTGGGTGAGTCTGCCCTTGGCAGTGACGTCCTTGAGGACAGGCAGTTTGAGCCTGAGTGTCTCGCGACCTCTTTACCTCGTTTCGCATCCATGCTGCTTTGCCCTGAGGGAGACCCAGATGCACTTGACATCCCTACCCCACGCTCTTACGCTGAGGCGATCACGTGTGAGTACTCCTCTCAGTGGCAGACAGCCATGGACGCAGAGATGGCTTCCTGGAAGTCCACGGGCACTTACGTCGACAAGGTTCCTCCTCCTGGGGCGAACATAGTCGAGGGCATGTGGATTTTCAGAGTGAAGCGGCCGCCGGGTTCTCCGCCTGCTTTCAAGGCACGTTACGGTGCTCCAGGCTTCAGTCAGTGACAGGGGGTCGACTTCTTTCAGACCTTCTCCCCCACCCCAAAGATGAGTACTCTTCGGGTGTTGCTGTACGTTGCAGCACAGCAAGACTACGAGCTGCACTCCCTTGAATTGTCCACAGCTTTCTTGCAGGGCAGCCTTCACGAAGAGATCTGGCTGCGCCGCCCACCTGGCTTCACTTGGTCATTTCCTGCAGGTACCCAGTGGAGCCTCCGGCGGCCAGTCTACGGTCTTCGCCCGGCGCCCCGCGAGTGGCACGACACACTGAGGACGACACTTGCGGCTCTTGGGTTTGCTCCTTCTACAGCTGACCCGACGCTATTTCTACGCACCGACATTACTCTGCCACCGTTCTACGTTCTCGTGTACGTCGACGACTTGATTTTTGCTACTGCTGACATTGAGGGCTGGCCCTAGTGAAGGCAGAGTTGCAGGAGAGACACACATGCACTGACCTGGGTGAGCTGCGGAGCTATCTTGGCTTGCAGATCCATCGGGACAGAGCACGGCGCACCATCACCCTGAATCAGTTACACATCGTGCACCAGGTCCTTCAACGCTTCGGCTTCTAGTGCTCCTCGCCACAGCCCACTCCTCTGCCTACTGGCCACTCGCTCTTAGCTCCACCTTCGGACAAGTCTGTAGAGCCGAGTGGTCCGTATCCAGAGCTTGTGGGTTGCCTCATGTACCTGGTGACGTGCACAAGACCTGACCTCGCGTACCCTCTCAGCCTCTTGGCTTGCTACATGGCTCCCGGTAGATGGCGAAAGGTGCACTGGGATGCTGCAAAGAGGGTACTGCGTTACTTGTGCAGTACATCGGGCATGGGGCTCGTGCTTGGAGGACAGGGTTCAGTGGAACTCACAGGACACTCCGACGCTTCTTGGGCCGACGACCAGGTGAATCAGCGTTCGCCACAGGGTTACACCTTCAGTCTTGGCTCTGGCTCTGTCTCGTGGAGGTCCACTCGTTCTTCTTCTGTGCTTGGTTCCAGCTGTGAGGCCAAGATCTACGCTGGGGCTATGGCTGCACATGAGCTACGCTGGCTGACCTACCTGCTGACCGACTTGGGGGAGCGGCCTCGTTCTCCTCCAGTTCTGTACGTCGACAACAAGACCATGCTGGCCTTGTATCACGAGCAGAGATTGGAGCACGGAACGAAGCACATTGCTCTTCGCTACGTTCTTGGCCGAGAGCTGCAGCAGCGTGGTCAGCTTCGTCTTTCCTACGGGGCCTCTCGGGCCAAAACTGCTGATGTCTTCACCAAGGCCCTCGGGTCTGGGGATCATCAGCGTTTTTGCACTACTCTTGGGCTTCTGTCCGTTCTGACTCACCTGCTTGTCTCTTGATCTTGCATTTGTTGTACACTGATATCTATATTTATACCTGCATTTTTACTTTTGCTAGGCTGTGATCAGTGTACTGCCTTGCTATTATAACTCTGCATGTGAATTGGCCTTGTGGCCACTTGCTTGTGCTCAGAATGAGTGGTGATCTTAAGATCCACCCTGGGCTTTGCTTTGTTTGCTTCTCTTGACTGGTCTTGTGACCATTTGCTTGCCTTGATCGTTTTTCATGCACCTCACTTAGGCTATAGGGGTGTGTCAAAGTTATATTAATTTTAGTATTCTAGCCTATAGTGATTTGCATGTTAGGGGGTACATCAATTCCCTCGACACTCTCTTGTACCCCACCCTTTGACCTAGTCGACCCATTCCCTGCCTCATACATTAACACACGCGCTCACACCGTCATGCCAGGAACACCATGCGCTCACACGATCATGCCTGGAACACCACGCGCTCACAGCATCATGCCAGGAACACCACGCGCTCACACCATCATGCCAAGAACACGGAATCGGCTTGTGACTTGAGCCACACCCGCAGGTCCTCCCTGTCAACACACAGCCCCTGCAGCACGCTCGTGCCATGCAGTGTCTCTCCCTTCAGCCTTGGAGCCCCAAGCATTGCCTCCATCGTCCCATAAGCATCGATGCGTGTCGAGCCTTTCGTGGTCCCTTGGAGCACAAAAACTGCACCGAGTGAAGGAAACAGCACAAAAACTGTACCGAGTGAAGGAATAGGCACAAAAACTGCACCGAGTGAAGGAAACAGCACAAAAACTGCACCGAGTGAAGGAAAAGGCACAAAAACTGCACCGAGTGAAGGAAACAACAAAAAAACTGCTCGTACTGCCATTTCCATGCTCATGCCGACCGAACCTTGCAGCTGAATCTTAAGAACGGAGTGCAACGGAATCGTTGTGATTAGCAAAGCAAGGGATACAAATAGGAAACCCTAAAACTGTTGTACTCACTAAAGAGCACCTCACTATTGCCTACAACAAATAACAACATTTGACACACCCCCGTAGGCTAAGTGAGGGGCATCAAAGCAAGCAGGTCAACAAACGGTCACAAGACCAGTCAAGCATGCAACAAGGCAAAGCTCAGGGTGGATCAAGACGTCACCACGCATTCTGAGCACAAGCAAACGGCCACAAGGCCAGTCCAAGAGGTTACATAAGATATATAGGTGCAAGTACAAGCAGAGCAAGGCTACGGCAGACGAGCAACAGAGTCAACAAGCCCTCACTGCACACAGAACCGGTGGTGATCACCAGGCGCCAAGGCCTTGGTGAAGAGGTCTGTAGTGTTGGCCTCCGAGGCCACAAAGTCCAGGCGCACCTGGTCACGACGCTGCAGCTCGCGCACGAGGAAGTACCAAACGTCAATGTGCTTCACCCTGGTCTCCTGTCGAGGCTTGCGACACAAGAAAATCATGGCCTTGTTGTCTGCGAACAAGGTTGGAGTAGTGCGAGGCCGCTCACCAAGGTCGGCGAGCAAGAAGGTCAATCAGCGAAGCTCCTGAGCAGCCATAGCACTGGCGTAGATCTCTGCCCTGCGCTGGACGAAGCCACAGACGACAACCGAGTGGACCTCCACAACACAACCCCAGCTCCCAGACTGAAACAATAACCCTGGGTCGAGCACTGAGTCTCCACGTTGTCAGCGTAAGAAGAGTCACAGAGGCCAGTCAACTCAACTGGCCGATTCCCTCCAAGCAGAAGAGTGTGGGCCAGCCACCGATTCTCAAAGGGCTCGTCGGGAAAGGGGCCGGTGAGTCTGTAGTCTACAGCAAGAGGAGTGGGCTGTGTGGTAGAGAACTTAAACCCAAACCGCTGAAGGACCTGCTGCACCATGTGTGACTGCGTCAACGTGATGGTGCGAGCGGCTCTGTCCCTGGTGATCTGCAGGCCAAGGTAGCGCTGCAGTTCACCAAGGTCTGTGCACGTGTGTCTCTTCTGCAGTTCGGACTTCACCTCAGCCAGAGCTGCCCTGTTTGGTGTAGCAAAGACCAAGTCGTCGGCGTAGACGAGTATAAAGAAAGGAGTGGAGCTGGTACGAACAAACAGTGACGGGTCAGTAGAGGAAGGGCAAAACCCTAGGTCACGAAGCGTGGAGCAAAGAGTGTCGTACCAGTCATGGGGTGACTGGTGGAGACTGTAGACTGGTCGCCTCAGGCTCCACTAGGTCCCAGGAGGGAACGTACCAGTGAAACCAGGAGGACGTCGAAGCCAGATGTTGGTGCAACCCTACGATTTTGCACTCGGCTTGTTGTCCGTGTGCGTGCATGCGTGTGTGCATGGAATGGTATGAGGGCATGGGATAATATATATTTCATGCTTATAATATTGTGTGAATGTTGAGTCATGATGTCGAGTGTGTGTGTTGAGCCAATAGCGAGTCATCGCTAGTCGCATGTCTACGTCGTCGTTTGTGTGTCTCGCACGGTTTCTATTTTGTCGTTTGTGTGTGTCGCGCGATTTCTATTTTG
The DNA here is from genome assembly GCA_947471745.1 of Closterium sp. Naga37s-1. Taxonomy (NCBI): domain Eukaryota; kingdom Viridiplantae; phylum Streptophyta; class Zygnematophyceae; order Desmidiales; family Closteriaceae; genus Closterium; species Closterium sp. Naga37s-1. Next base: position 100,600 of record CANJKZ010000530.1, read on the forward strand.
TCGTGTGTGGAACGTTCGGCGTGTCGTAGGTGTGTGCAGCAGACCCATCAAGAACTCAAGGATGAATTTATGATGAAGAACCAGAGCCTTGGTTTCAATATTCAAGTGATCGCGAAGCCCGCGAAAAAGGGTACACCTCAAGATATTGAGAATAGTTACATTACTTTGTGTAGTGTAACATTTCACTTGGTGTAGGCCCTTGTGAAGGGTAGTTTCGAGACCCTTCATGGTTGAGGACAGTGTGGCACTTTTCCATATCATTGTACCTTGGCTCTTAGGGTTTGTAGGAGCTGGGAGTCATTCCCAACTCGTAACTCTCCTTAATTTGTGTTCTAAGACTATAGTGGCTGCCATAGTGCCATTCGTTCAAACCAACGTTGTGTCGTCCATTCTTAATGGAATCGTGCGATCTAAATTGCCTATTGTAGGCGACGTTAAGACAATCCAGACCCAAGTTGATTCATCTCTTTTGCAGCTATGACTAGAACGCTATGAACATTTAAAGTCGCTGTGCAGAAATCCGACTGTGCACTCTATCTTTCGTTTTAGGCACATTCAAGCCTACTGTGACTATAAAACCAGATCTCCTCGTGCAGTCGTCCCTGGAGAAAAGCAGCGGAGAGGTTGAGGGAGTGGAGCTCGTAGTCTCGCTGTGCTGCTACGTGGAGTAACACCTGAAGTGTATTCATCTTCGGGGTCGGAGCGAAGGTCTGAAGAAGTCAACTCCCTCGCACTGACTGAAGCCTCTCGCCACATAGCGCGCCTTGAACACTGGTGGTGATCCAAGCGGCCGCTTCACCTTGAAGAGCCACATGCCATCAACTATGTTCGCCCGGGGAGGGGGAACTGCGTCGACGTACGTGCCTGTGGATCTCCAAGACGCCAACTTTGAGTCCATGGCCACCTTCCACTGAGAGGCCCACGGCCCTGACACTGCCTCACGGTACGTGCGAGGAGTCGGTATGTCAAAGGCGTCAGGGTCTCCCTCAGGGGAAAGCAGCAGGGTACAGAGAGAGGGAGAAGCGGCTGCCAGGTACTCCAGCTCAGAGTGCCTGTCCTCTAGGACGTCACAGCCAAGGGCAAACTCACCCCCGACGGACAGAGGACGGGTAGGCAGAGCGGGCACCACACGAGTGTTGTAGTCAAGGCGGCTGGCGACAGCAAATTCAGCGACAGCGGCAGTGAGAGCCGAGACAGACGACGGAGAGAAACGAGGGTCGGTGACAACCGTGGCTAGAACGCGTGAGACAACAGGGCAAACAACACGGTAGTATTCGGAGATAGGAGTAGGGGAGACTGGAAGAGAAGACGGAGGAGGAGATGGGAGAACGAACACTAGAGGAGGAGAACGACAAAGAGAAGTACAAAGGAGTGCAGTGTGGAGGTCGGCAACGGGGGACGAGGGACGAGCAGTCGGAGGACAAGGACGGGAACGGTAGTGATGGACAACAGGAGGAGACTGCGGTGGAGGAGAAGACCAGACCGGTGGACGACCGTCAGGAGGAGGAAACGTAGGACCAAACGCAGGGGGAGACTGAGAGCGGACAGGAGGAGAGGAGGGAAGACCAAGGGCCCGGAAACCACTCACGGGCGGGAACAACTGCCGCTCTAGAGGGAGCTGCTGCGGCTACGGTGGCGGCGGCAGCGGCTGCTGCTGCTGCTGCTATGGCTGCGGCGGCTGCTGCTGCGGCTGCTGCTCCTGCTCCTGCTACTGCTGTTGCTGCTGTTGCTGCTGCTGCTGCTGCTGCTGTTGCTGCTGCTCCAGCATGTCCAACTGCCGCAACGCCTGCCGCTCCTGCTCCAACCGCTCCTGCTCCTTGCGCGCACGCCGGCAGGCCGCCTGGTAACGCGTGTCGTGGCGGTAGGGAGGCGGAGTGCTCTCCGCAGACGTAGTGCCCCCAGCTCTAGTCTCCTCAGAACAAGCACCCCCAGTACCAGTATCCCCTGAGGGGGTACCACCAGGTTTAGGGTCCCCAGCTCCAGCGCCCCCTGTCCTAGCACCCTTAGTGCCAGGAACTCCAACTCCAGAAACCCCAAAACGAGCAGCTCCAGTGTCAGCACCTCCGGCCCCAGCACCTCCAGCGCCAGCACCCCCCGATCTGACACCTCCAGTCCCAGCACCCCGCGAACGAGCACCCCTAGACCGAGCACCTCCAGGGGCAGCACCACCAGTGCCAACACCCCCCGAGTCCACAGCCACCTGTCGAGGAAGTGCCGGAGGCTACTGGGGGGACTGTGTGGAGGACTGCGGGGAGGAAGGCGCGACCTGATGTGCGACCGAGGGGAGAGGGGTAGCGTGAGACACACCTGACAAGGCAGGACCAGGGGGGGCAGGGGTACCGGAGGAGCAGGAGCAAGAGGAGGAGCTGGTGCAAGGAAAAGGGGGGGAGGGGGAACCGGGAGACCTCTACAGGGGTAGCGAGCGTAGTAGGACACGGACTCGTCGAACTAGATGTCACAGGAGTCTAGGAACTGGTGGAGGGGCGGGTGGTAAAAGGACCAGTCGGCCGAGGCTACCAGGAAACCAAGGAAGACACAGGGGACGGCGCAAGCCGAGAGCTTGTCCGCAGAGGTGTCGCGGACAAGCGCAAGGCAGCCTCAGACACGAAAGGCTGACCCAACACCAGAGGACCCGGTCCAAAGACTGGTCGGTGAAGCCTCTGGTCGCGAGACGCGCGGCTGGAGGTTCAGCTGGTGAGCGGCATAGCGAACCGCGTAGGGCCACAGAAAATGGGGCGCACGGGCATGAATCATGGACGTGCGGGCGATGTCCATGACCAAGCCAATGCGGCGCTCAGCAACCCCATTCTGCTGTGGGGACTCCGGCAGCATCCAGGACTGTACGATGCCCTGCTCGCCGCAAAATCTGGCAAGAATGCCTGAGCAAAACTCACCCCCACGGTCGGAATGGAGACAGGAGACACGACGGCCACGAGTGCCCTCAGTGGCTAGAAGCCACCGGATCAGCGTAGATTTTACCTCGGACTTCTTCGCAAGAGGAAACACCGTGGTGTACCTGGAGAAGTCGTCGACGACCACCAGAAAGTAGCGCTCTCTCTCAGGTCCAAGAGGAGTGTCTGGAAGGGAGAAGTGGCCGGACGAAGGGAGGAGTGCGGAGTGGCACGAAGACGGCCGGCGACGCAAGGAGTGCACGGCGGTGCAGGCAAGGGAGGGAGCGACGGGAAGACGCTAGGGAGACCTGAGACAAGACGGTGACTAGCCATAGTGCGGAGGCGGGGGATCAACGGGTGGCCAAGACGGTGGTGCCACAAGACGGTCCGATGGGTGAAAGATTGACACGAGCAAGACGCAGAAACCTGACCAGACGCGACAACCGGAGGGGACGCAGCAACCAGACTGGACTCGACAATTGGCGGAGGCGCAGGAACCTTGGGGGACGCAGCGACCTGAGCAGACGTGGAAACCGGGGAGTGCTCGGTGTGGAGGACGTAGAGACCGGAGCGCGGCTCCCTGGTGAACGTGGCCAAAACTCTGCCAGTGACAGCGTCCGTACAGACTGCAGTCCGCCCACCCCTCACAAAGGTAACAGTGATCCCCCTGTCTTGGAGGTATCCAACACCCACAAAGTTCTGAGTGAACGAGGGGATGTGGAGGCCGCGCAGGACACCAGAGGGGACCACAGGACACGGGAGGGTGGCAGAGCTGCGTGCTACGGCTGGTCCTGAGGAAGGATCAGCAAGGGCTACCGGTACAAGAGCAAGGAGCGGTGTGAGTGTCGTGTGGTCGCGGAAGAAGCACTGCGATACGCCAGAGTCCAGCGTGAAGGACAGGGACGCCACAGCCTGTGGTGTACCCAGTGTGGAAGCTACACAAGCACCTAGAGCAGAAACACAAGCACCTAGACTAGAGAGGCACAAGTCTACGCTAGCAGGAGGCAAGCAAGCTAATCTACGAACTCGCGAGCACACATATCCATCAGCACGATATTCAACATCAGCATACAAAGCATACTGACGAGCATCATCCATAGACAGATCAAAGTCAAGAATCTTACGGGCTAACAGTCGAGCCCATCGCGGAGTGGTCGCCTCAGGGCCCTAACGGGCACGGTACTGGTCGTCGAGGCGGCGAAAGCACCGCGCGACAGAGTGGTCGTCGCGGCCGCAGACACAGGGGCCGCCCGGTCCGGTCAAGCACCAGTGGTCACAGGGGCCGGTGTCACGGCGAGGGGGGCGAGGGGCCCAGTTGGAAGTGCTGCTTGCTGCGGCCGGTGCTCGCTAGTCCTCCCAGACCCCACTGCGGCGGGGGGCCCCAGTGTTGCTGCGGACCCCACTGCAGTGGGGGCCCCCAAGGCTGGAACTGCTGTGGTGCCTGCTGCTGCTGCTGTCTCCGCTGTGGGTGTTGCTGATGTGGCTGCTGCTGCGGAGGTCCGACACCCCTGCCGGTCGGAACACTGCCAGTAGGCGGGCCTCTCTGTCCTGCACCTCCTCTAAGGCTCCCTCCTCCTGGTGCACCACCGCCGCTGCCGCCATCACCACCGCCGCTCCCAGCTCCACCGCCACCTCCACTGCCTCCTCCACCTCCTTTCCCGCCCTTCTTGCCACTCTTGCCCCGTTTCTGCCCGTCAGCGGCAGAGAGGGCAGCAGTGTCATCAGAAACCGACACAGCAGCAGAAGCGCAGGTAGCAGTGAAAGTGGGAAGCTGAGGGGCAGCACACCCTGCAAAAAGAATGGGGGGGCACTGCGTCAGTGGCGGAGGCAACTGAGAGGAGGTTACTCTCGATCTTCCCAAGAGCGGTCTCAAGGATATCGATAGTAAGCTCAGTGGGGTGCTTCTGGAGAAGCATGTCGCGAGCAGTAACAAGGCGGTCAGGGAGGCGTGTGACTAACCAGTGCACAGTGAGCCACATTGGGGGGGGAGGAACAAGAAGCTGGGTATCGGTGCAGGCCGCACGGAAACCGGCGTGAAGTGAACGCAGGTGAGTCACGAGGTCGGACACAGTCGCAAACGAGCCAAGGTCAGGAAACACCAACGGCATGAGGAGGCGACTGAGGGAGGCAGAGGAATAGCACGCAACATCAGCATCCCAAATCCCCTGCGCAGTCCCCACCTGGGCAAAGTGGACGGCCTCAGTCGGTAGGAGGAGCTCCATCAGCGCAAGAGCAGTGGCAGCGTCGCGAGAGTCCCACACGTCCCTCGCCAAGACACGACGGTCGTAGTCCGCCTGCTCCTCAGGAGTCGGCTCCTGGTCGGTCGGGAGGGGGTCGGGAGACAGGGGTGCCTTGAGGGCACCAGGCACGTGGGCCCACAGGGTGGCGCCGTCCTGACGCTGACTGGTGAGGTAGCGTATGGCCTGGCGTTGCTAGGTACTGAACTCGATCGGGCATCCCTCCGCATCAAAACGAAGGCGGCGGGACTCCATACTGGAGGCTAGGCTAGAGGCGGCTGGAGCACGGAGGAGTCAGAGCTAGGAACGAGGAGGGAAATCGAGGAGCGTCAGGTGTGGCGAGGCAAGAGACCGGCGGAGCTAGTGGCTAGGAGCACTGAGTGACCTAGGCTAGGCATGAAACGGCAAGGAACTCTAGATATGAGCGCTAGAGGCGAGGAGCTAGTGGCTACACGGCTCTAACTTAGGCGGCCGGCGAGAGAAGCGGCTGCCAGCCGCTGAACTAGAGACCAATGGCAGTAGGAATGGTTAGGGCCCAGCGAACAGGGCGGTGGTGGGGAAAGGGTCGAGTGCTAAGTGCGGGTGGGTGCGCACGGGTCGAAGGGGAGGCACAGGCTAAGGGCAGGGCGCGGGCTAAGGTCAGGGGCTAAGACGGAGGGCGCAGGCTAATGCAGAGATGCGGGCTTCGGCAAGGGCGCGGGCTAAGGGGAGGGTGCGTGCACGGGCAGAGGCACGGGCAAGGCGCGGAGGGTGCGTCTGGCGCGGAGGGTGCGTCTGGCGCGGAGGGTGCGGGTGGCACGAAGGGCGCGGACAGCGCAGAGAGCGCGGAGGCACGGAGGGCTAGGCGCAGAGGAAGGGGTCGCGCGTGTCGGGCTGGCCTAGGGGCGCGCGACGGGCTGGTCTAGGGCACGCGCGACTGACTGGCCTGGGGAGCACGACGGGCTGGCCTATGGCGCGCACGACGGGCTGGCCTAGGCGCGCGCGACGGGCTGGCCTAGGCGCATGCGACGGGCTGGCCTAGGGCGCGCGCTACGGGCTGGCCTAGGCGCGTGCGACGAGCAGGCCGAGGGGCGCGCGACGGGCTAAGGAGGGTGCGCACGTGAGGGGAGGGTGCAAGCTACGCGCGGAGGGTGCGGAGGCTCTGAGGGCGAGGAGGGTGCGGAGGCGCTGAGGGCGCGGAGGGTGCGGACGGCACGGAGGGTGCTAGGGCGCGGAGGGCGTTAGGGCGCGATCGGGGCTAGGCTAGGCGAGGATCTATCCTACTCATGATACCATCTTAAGAACGGAGTGCAACGGAATCGTTGTGATTAGCAAAGCAAGGGGTACAAATAGGAAACCCTAAAACTGTTGTACTCACTAAAGAGCACCTCACTGTTGCCTACAACAAATAACATCATTTCACACTGAATCCAGCAGCAGCACCACACACAACCCACCAGCTAGAGGCAACAGGCAAGAACCAGCAACCACATGACACCCTGAAAACCACCATCCACCACACCCAGGTCTCCTTCTCCCTCCACGCAACCCGTGACCCGCGATACGACTTAGACTGCATGGCACAGAACCCGTTCATGCTAGCCCTCCCTCCCTCCCTCCCTCTCTTTCCCTCCCTCCCCCTCCCTCCCCCTCCCTTTCTCCCTCTCTCTCCCTCTCTTTATCAAATCGTTATAATGTTTATATTGTGTAGGCTGTAGTGGGGTAGCCCATAAGGGGTACAACCCAATCAGGGTTAGTACTTGTACTCAGTTTCTTGTCAATGCATTCATTCTCGTTCAGTATTCTGACTTGGTTTCAGAGCGGGTCCTGTTCCAGGACTGTTTTTTTTAGGGCCACCGAATAGTTCCCTGCCCGTAGCGCGTTACCCTGCTCGTAGCGCCCTACCCTGCCCGTCGCACTGCCCCACCAGTCGTGCTGCCCTGCCCTGCTCGTCGTGCCGCCCTGCTGGCCGCCGCGCCGCCCATTGCAGCCCGCGCGCCGCCCTTTGCAGCCCGCGCGCCGCCCTTTGCAGCCCGCGTGCCGCCCTGCTGGCCGTGCGCCGCCCCTTTCCTGCCCGCGCGCCGCCCTACTCGCCGCACGCCGCCGTTCCTGCCCGCGCGCCGCCTTGCAGCCTGCCCGCGCGCCGCCCTGCTAGCCACGCGCCGCCATTTCCTGCCTGCGCGTCGCTCTGCCCTGCCCGCGCCCTGCCCTGCCCTGCCCTACACACCACCCTGCTCGTCATGCGCCAACCTGCTCTGCCCGCTATGGCTACTCTCAGCATTCTCACATTCAATACTGGGGGCCGTCCGATCCAGTTCGATACGTGGCTCGATGACTTACAGTTGTACCTATTGAGCGATTCTAGAGACATCTTTTCGTTGTTTGACCACACGTCTGGAGCCTCTCTCGCCCCTCCCGACACAACTGACAGTGCGACTCGCTCAGATTGGCTTACCCGTGACGCTGGTGCTCGCTTAGCCGTTCGCAATCACCTGCCGTTAGCCGAACGCGCTCACTTTGGCCAGCACAAGACTGCTAAAGCCTTGTACGACGCTGTAGTCGCTCGTTACTCTTCCCCTGCCACTGCTGCTCTCGGCCGCCTTATACTACCCTACCTTTTTCCCGAGCTGTCAGCCTTTGCCACAGTCGAGGACCTCATCACCCACCTTCGCACTAGTGACACTCGCTACCGCGCTGCCCTCAAAGCCGAATTCCTAGACAAGAACCCGCCCCCGATGTACATCACTCTCTACTTCATAGTCACCCGCCTCCCTGACTCTCTTCGCGCAGTCAGGAACCACTTTCTCGCACTTGACCCCACTGACCTCACTATCGACCTGCTCGAGAAGCATCTCCTTGCAGCTGAGACTAGCATTGTCGCTGTAGGTGCTGCTCGTGGCACTCCTCTCACACCCTTCTTTGAGGGGTGTTCCCCCTCCCCCCTTGCCCCCTCCTATGCTTCTGCTGCTGCTATTGACATCCTTGGTACTGAGGAGGTCGGGGCTGCTTCTGCTCCTATTGGGAAACGCCGCAGCGGCAAGGGCAAGGGAGGCAAGAGTGGTGGAGGTGGCAGCGGGAGTGGTGGTGGTGGAGGCGGCGGAGGTGGTGGAGGTAGTGGAGGTGGTGGCAGCGGTGGGAGTGGTGGCGGGAGTGGGGGCTTCGGTGGCGGCGGTGGTGGCAGCGATGGGAGTGGTGGTGGCGGAAGTGGGAGTGGTGGCGGTGGCAGTGGTGGCGGTCGGGGTGGAACTGTTCAGAGGGGAGGTTCTGGCGGTGGCCAGAGGCAGCAGCAGCAGCGTCCGAGCGAGACCCCTATGCCCCAGTAGCTTCGTGAGTGGTTTGCTTAGCGTGGGGCGTCTGGGGGTAGTGTTCGCTGCCCGTATGTCATTCGCACAGATGACCGCGCTGGTCAGACATGCGGGAAGTTTCACACACAGCACCGCTGCTTCTCCCGCCTTGACGACGCTTGGCGCGCAGAGTTTGGTGACGAGGCTGAGCGCCTTCGCTGGCTAGAGCTGCTTAGGTCTGGTGTTGATATCTTTGCTCTTGACTATGATGCTATCCTTGCTGCCATATATGCCTTGACTGTTAGTGCTGAGGGTGACTGTTACGTGTGTGTGCCGCCCGACCCAGGTATAGAGGCTGCTGCTCTAGGTGCTAGTGAGTCTGATCTCCCTGGTACTGCACCTGCTCAGGCCTTGCACACCTTCACGCTTGGCTCAAGTGCTTCCCGCTGTTTCTTTCGCGACAGTACCACACTCACTCCACTCCCTGCACCTGCTCCAGTCAGACTTGCTAACCCCTCAGGGGGCACAGTTCTTGCACGTTCCACCATTGTTCTCCCATGTCCGGCGGTTCCGTCTGGCTCACTGTCAGGTCTTCACCTCCCCTCGTTCTCTACGAACTTGGTGAGTACCGCTGCCCTCCAGGATGCGACCTACACGGACGGGCCGTCACCTGGCCACGTTCACCCGTCGGCCTAGGTCGAGTCTGTACACACTGACTACTGAGCCTGCTCAGGTAGCTGCTTCTGGTCAGGTGTCCGCGTCAGGTCCGGTAGCCGCTCCCTGTTCGTATCGCCTCCTGTCGCACCAGACTCTCCTTTGGCACCACCGCCTTGGTCACCCCTCCCTACCACGCCTTTACGGCATGCACTCCCGCCTCCTTGTTTCTGGTCTTCCCAGGTCTCTGCCTCCCCTCCCGCCCTAGCCTGCCCCACCCTGCCTTCCTTGCGTCGAGGGGCGGCAGCACGCCGCTCCTCACTCCTCCTCATTTCCCCCGACGACTGCTCCCCTGCAGACTCTCCACAAGGACGTGTGGGGCCCAGCCCGCGTTAGTGGACAGGGCCGCGAGCGCTACTTTCTGCTGGTTGTTGACGACTACACGCGTTACACCACGGTCTTCCCCTTGCGCAGCAAGGGTGGGGTTGTTGATGTCTTGATCCCTTGGATTCGCACAGTTCGTCTCCAGCTCCGCGAGCGGTTCCGCGAGGACCTTCCTATCCTACGTCTGCACTCGGACAGATGTGGCGAGTTCTCCTTCGACCTCTTGCGGGACTTCTGTCGTGGGGAGGGCATCCTCCAATCGTTCACGCCTGCGGCCTCCTGGCAGCAAAATGGGGTTGCTGAGCGCCGCATTGGCTTAGTCATGGAGGTGGCTCGTACCTCCATGATCCATGCGGCTGCTCCCCATTTTCTGTGGCTGTTTGCGGTCCGGTACGCTGCGCATCAGCTCAACCTCTGGCCTCGTGTCTCCTTGTCGGAGACCTCCCCTACCGCACTGCCCCTCTCCCCCCCCCCCGCCACTCTTTCTCGCTCCAGGTCCCCCTCCGGTAGACCCCCTCCCCCCTCAGGGTCCTGCTCCCTCAGGTGTGTCTTAGGTAGACCCTCTCCTCTTAGCTGAGCCTGTCGAGGTCACTGTAGACTCTGGTGCTGCTGAGGGTGGTGCTGCTAGGGGTGTTGCGTCTGGGGGTGCTTAGCCTGCGGGTGCGGAGCCTGGGGGTGCTGAGCCTGCGAGTGCGGAGCCTGGGGGTGCTGAGTCTGAGGGTGCGGTTTCTGGGGGTGCTGAGCCTAGGGGTACTGCGTCCGCCGGAGGTCCTGCGGGTGCCTCGCCACGATAGTCTCACCGGCGGGAGCCTCTCTCACCGCGGCAGCTGCGCGAGTGGTTTGCTTGGCGCACACGCCTTAGGAGTGGCGCTGCAGGAGCTGGAGGCCCTGCTGCTGGAGGCCCTGCCGTTGGAGGCACTGGAGCTGGAGGTGCTGGAGCTACCTGTCCTGGAGGTGCTGGAGTTACTGCTAGAGTTGGAGGTATCGGAGGTGCTGGAGCTGCTGGTCCTGGAGGTGCTCGTACTAGAGGTACTGGACCTGCTGGAGCTGGTGGTGTTGGAGGCGCTTGAGCTGGAGACCCTGGAGCTAGAGGCACTGGAGCTGGAGGCGCTGGAGCTAGAGGCACTGGAGCTGGAGACCTTGGAGCTGGAGGCATTCAAATTGGAGACCCTGGATCTGGAGGCGCTGGCACTGGAGGCGCTGAAGCTGGAGGAGCTGGAGCTGAAGACCCTGGAGCTGGAGGCGCTGGAGGTGGAGGCGCTGGAGCTCGAGGCACTGCAGCTGGAGGCACTTGAGCTGGAGACCTTGGAGCTCGAGGCGGTGGCCCTGGAGGCGCTGGCGTTGGAGGCGCTGGCGCTGGAGGCGCTAGAGCTGGAGGAGCTGGAGCTGGAGGCACTGGAGCTGGAGGCGCTGGAGCTGGAGGCACTGGCGCTGGAGGTGCTAGAGCTGGAGGAGCTGGAGATGGAGGCACTGGAGCTGGAGGCACTGGCGCTGGAGGTGCTAGAGCTGGAGGAGCTGGAGATGGAGGCACTGGAGCTGGAGGCGCTGGAGCTAGAGACCCTGGAGCTGGAGGTGCTGGCGCTGGGGGCGCTGGGGGTACTGGTGCTGGAGGCACTGTGCAGCAGCGACCATTTTTCGTTTCACCGCCGCCGTCATCTCTGCCGCCACCTGGCTCGGTCCTTAGCCAGGTTCTTAGTCTCCCGTCTTCTACTGGCCTTACTCCTCGCTTACTGTGTCTACCGCCTCACCAGTCGCAACCACAGTTACAGCCAGACTCCCCACTGCCTGCTCCTTCTCCTTACGCTGAGCAGACAGACTCTCTTGCAGAGCGTCGTGAGCCTGAGTCTCATCCTGCCTCGCCCGTTCGCGCTGTTTGCACTGGTCGTCGTGTTCCTCGTCCGCGTCCTCGTCCTGTCCCCGGCACTCACATTATGGCACTTGGTGCTTCCTCTGTTCCACTGCGATTTCCCCTGCCGTCTCCTTCTGCGTCCTCTCTTGCTGACAATCCGGACCCTGAGTATGACTTAGTTCGTGCTGCCAGTCCTACTGTCACACGTCTTCTAGCCACTGTTGTCACTGACCCTTCGTTTGAGTCCGCTGCTGGATCTGCCCTAGTTGCTAAGCTTGTTGAGTTTGCTGCCGTCTGTCGTCTCGACTACGCCGCTAGTCTTGTTGCTGAGTCTGAGTCTGACTGTCCTCCGTCCGTCAGGGGTGAGTGTGCTCTTGGCACAAACGTCCTTGAGGACAGGCAGGAGGACTTTGAGTGTCTTGCAGCTACTGTACCTCATCTCGTGGCCATGCTGCTTGCACCTGAGGGAGACCCGGATGCACAAGACATCCCGACCCCGCGCTCTTACGCAGAGGCGATTACGGGTCCCTAATCCTCTCAGTGATAGACACCCATGGACGCAGAGATGGCATCCTGGAAGTCCACAGGCACCTACGTCAACGCAGTTCCCCCTCCTGGGGCGAACATAGTCGATGGCATGTGGATTTTCAGGGTGAAGCGGCCGCCAGGTTCTCCGCTTGTCTTCAAGGCTCGTTACGTTGCACAAGGCTTCAGTCAGCGACAGGGAGTTGACTTCTTCTAGACCTTCTCTCCCACCCCGAAGATGACCACTCTTTGGGTTCTGCTGCACATCGCCGCTCAGCGTGACTACGAGCTGCACTCTCTTGACTTTAGCACAGCTTTCTTACAGGGCAGCCTGCATGAGGAGATCTGGCTGCGCTGCCCACCTCGCTTCACTGGGTCATTTCCCGCAGGTACCCAGTGGAGCCTCCGGTGGCCAGTCTACAGTCTCCGCCAGGTGCCTCGCTTGTGGCACGACACACTGAGGACGATGCTTGCAGCTCTTGGGTTTTCTCCTTCGACTGCTGACCCGTCGCTGTTTCTGCGCACCGACACTTCGCTGCCGCCGTTCTACATCCTTGTGTATGTCGACGACTTGGTTTTTGCCACTGCTGACATTGAGGCACTGGCCCTTGTGAAGTCGGAGCTGCAAAAGAGACACACCTGCACTGATATGGGTGAGCGGCGCAGCTATCTTGGCTTGCAGATCACCCGGGATAGAGCACGGCGCACCATCACACTGACTCAGTCACACATGGTGCACCAGGTCCTTCAGCGCTTTGGCTTCTGGTACTCCTCGCCACAGTCCACTCCTCTGCCTACCGGTCACTCGCTCTAAGCTCCACCTTCGGACGAGTCCATAGAGCCGAGTGGCCCGTATCCAGAGCTTGTGGGCTGCCTCATGTACCTGATGACCTACATTCGACCTGACCTTGCCTACCCTCTTAGCATCCTGGCACGCTACGTTGCGCCCGAGAGACACCGACCAGAGCACTGGGAGGCCACTTAGAGGGTGTTGCGCTACTTGTGCAGTACATCGGGCATGGGGCTCATGCTTGGAGGACGGGGTCCATTTGTCCTCACTGGACACGCAGACGCGTCTTGGGTTGACGACTTGGCTACGCAGCGATCGTCAGAGGGTTACACTTTCAGCCTTGGCTCCGGCTCTGTTTCTTGGCGGTCTACCCGCTCGTCTTCTGTTCTCAGTTCCAGCTGTTATGCTGAGATCTACGCCGGGGCCATGGCTGCACAGGAGTTACGCTGGCTCACCTACCTGCTGACCGACTTAGGAGAGTGGCCTCGTTCTCCTCCAATTCTGTACGTAGACAATAAGGACAATCCTGGCTCGCTACGTGGCTCCCGGTAGGCACCGAAAGGTGCACTGGGATGCTGCGAAGAGGGTACTGCGTTACCTGTGCAGTACGTCGGGCATGGGGCTTGTGCTTGGAGGACGAGGTCTAGTTGTCCTCACTGGTCACGTAGACGCCTCTTGGGTTGACGACTTGGCTACGCAGCGGTCGTCACAGGGTTACACCTTCAGTCTTGGCTCCGGTTCTGTCTCTTGACGGTCTACCCGCTCTTCTTCTGTTCTCAGCTCCAGTTGTGAGGCTGAGATCTACGCTGGGGCCATGGCTGCACAGGAGTTACGCTGGCTCACCTACCTGCTGACCGACTTGGGAGAGGCGCCTCGTTCTCCTCCAGTTCTGTACGTCGACAACAAGGCCATGCTTGCCTTGTGTCAGGAGCACAGACTGGAGCACAGAACGAAGCACATCGCTCTGCGTTACTTTCTTGCTCGAGAGTTGCAACAGTGTGGTCAGCTTCGTCTTGCTTACGTGGCCACTCGGGCCAACACTGCTTCAGTCTGGTGATCATCAGCGTTTCTATACTGTTTTAGGCCTTGTGCCTACTTTGCCTCACTTGCTTACTACGTGACTTTGCTTGTAGTGTGATCTATATACATATATCTGCATGCTTACCCCTGCTAGGTTATGATCACTGTACTGTTTGTTCTCATTTATATAATTCTGCATGTGAGCTGGCCTTGTGGGCATTTGCTTGTGGCCATTTGCTTGTGCTCAGCAGGGCCTGTGCTAGGTTCTGGTGCATCCTGAGGCCTCAGGGCAACTTTCCAGAATCTGAAAAAATGCCCTGATTTGTCAAGGCAAATTTTCATAGGCTTCCTGTGGTTTCCGGGCTTCTGCATAAATTTATCCTGGCCTGTCAGGGCAAAAATACGAGTGTTCAGGGTTCTGTTTTTAACACTTCTACTGGCACCAGAATTGTTCTACTCTTGCCAACTAATCCAGGGTAGAGAACACCACCGGACTAGACCAGAGAACACCACCGCTACTCTAACAGCAACATTGGTGTTGGGCTGAAAAAGTCCTTAGGATCTTTTCAAGGCTAACACCTTTTGAGTAGCAATGTTGTAATTGTGGAAGCGTAATAATAAGATTACTTAAACCTCCTTGCACTAATATGTGAGAGCAAGATAGATTGATTAGAGCAAAGAGATACAAGTATATATATATGATTACAAGGAATACGAAGAGGTGCTATTTAACTGTTTTTGCTGTTGCGGTTCGATACAGTGTCGACTCGGGCAACTGCTCAATACCGAGTCAGTTGTTTGTCCTTGCTGTCGCGCTGTATCGAGTCAAAGGTCAGCGACCTTTGACCTTCGCGTAACCTCCAGCTGTTACGGTTTAACTTCCTTGGTTGACTCACGCGTTGCTTCACTGTAGTCTGCTTCGTTCGTGTTATTACTTCGATACTTCAGAAGCGGTTATTATTTGTTTCCAACAATTTGGAAGGGTGCGTGCATGGCAAACAAGGAGACGAGAGTGTTGCCTTGCCCAACCTGTACCCAACCTGTTCCCAATCTGATGGGTTTGGCTGGTGCGTTGGAGGGGCTCGGAACTGTTAAAGGAAGCGTGCGAAGGCTGGAAAAAGACAAGGGAATTTTTTTCCACGGGGAAGAAAAAAACCCCGGGAATGTGAACACCTTCCCTTCCCTCCCCCCTTCCATCCTCCCCCCCCCCCTCCCCCACACCCTACCCCAAGCCTCGATATTCATCCTGATGATTCAGGGAAGAACACCACAGCCTTTCTGAATGTCCTGAGACCACAGGGTAAAATTGACACCATTCTGAAAGTTTAGGACAAATTCAAAACTACATTCTGATTTCAAGGTAATGAGGATGTTTTGCCCTGATAGCATGGGGCCTGGTGATGAGAGTGTGTAATGACTTGGTACTTTGTAATCCACCCATAAAAGGTACAAATCAATGCATTCAGTATTCTGACACTCATTAAGTGAGCGCCAGCTTACAGAGCGCATGGTTGTTATGTGGATGAGACACAACCAAAGTTCCAACCATATAAGCACTAAAGGAGTTCCAAATGAGCTCTTTCACCTTTGCCTTTGATCCCTGAAGGGCAGATGATGCCACAAAGCTGTAGCGCTTGAGTTTACCACCCTGCTGAGTTGTGATGTTTTTCCATGGTCCCACTTGATCCGCCAAATATTTGCCACCAAGGCACGTTTGGCCAAAAGGTAGCACCTGGAAGTAAGGAAAAGCCCCCCCCGACCGGATGTTGTCCAAGCGGAACTTAGTCACAAAGTAGTAAGCTTTTTTTGGAGTCCTGCCCAGCGGATAAGGGAAAAAGAAGTGAGGACCACCAATCAACAGGACTTGTCATGGCTAGGAAATCTTCCATGGCACACCCACACTGGTGGATTATGCATGCGACTGTCATGGCGCGCCCACGCTGCGGGTGACAAAAATGCACGCGACTGCCATGGCGCGCCCACGCTGCCGGTGAAACACACATGCGACTGTCATTGTGCGCCCACACTACGAGTGAAAGATCCATGCTGAAGTGTTGGATCAACTTACTTGATTCCCTTAAGCCACAGAGTTCCGGATGCTCCTCGGTCTCCCACCACTTTTCCGTTGCTACGTGTGGGAAGGAGCTTGAAAGAACGGGCCTCTACAATTAAAGGGCAGGCACGGAGAGAGAGAGAGAGAGAGAGAGAGAGAGAGAGAGAGAGAGAGAGAGAGAGAGAGAGAGAGAGAGAACTTCCGGGAACAACTATTATTACTAGTACTATTACTATAGTAGTAACTTCAAGTTGACAACTACCAACTAATACAAGTGCAAGTGGGTGATCATCAATGCCGTACAACTACCAGTACTAGACATGATGGTATGGACAAGTACTAAGACTCGTACAGTCGGATTTCTACAAGTGAACACTGCCTTCATGTTTCGGGCTGGACTCGTACTAATACAAGTGCTTCGGAAACACTCACCGAAAACCTTTCCTTTCACCACAGGCTTGAGGCTTCGAAGTGAGACCCCTAGGGGAGCTAGAGACGGTGGGGAGGACGATTGGAGCAACGCTGCAGACGCCGCCGCTCCCATGGAGATCACTACACCTGACGCTCAATCACACAGGGTTTGGTGACCAAAACATGTCCGACATGAGTCGTACAGGGCGATATACTTGAAGAAACGGGTTGACTTCAAATGCATGCATGCCCACTCACAGATGAAAACGTAGTAGGGAAAGAGCGCCGTTCGTTCCATGTATGAAGGATGAAGAGCCGCGCCTAGGAAGCTTTCGAGTTGCGAAGTGAAAAAAAAGGGGTATGATTTCTCTTTTTCTTCGCGATCTTAGTACGATCTATATACTCCCACACCATTGAAGCTTGAGGGAGGGGAGTACGACTCGATGGGTGACATGGGGTTGACATCCTCATGTGTGACATGGAATGATTGCCTGACATTTTGCCTGGGTCGAGCCCGGCACGCCCAGGCACTCCCCGGCACTGCACGCCTTAATGCACCTACGATAGGGGAGTACGACTCGATAGGTGACATGGGGTTGACATCATCTGCTTCTTTTGGCGGCTGACTTTGAAGCTGTTACTATTTGTCGTTGACTTCCGTCAGCATCTCCCTCAACCACTGGAGCGCCGAAGGAGCACATGGGTGCCCCATGCTATTTTTTTTTCTTCAACAGATCGTGCGCATGGCGAACTCAGCCAAGGCTGGCGAAAGGTCCGGTACGGTCAGTCTTAACATTGGATGGAAGTCTGACGTGGGATGATTGCTGACATTTTGCCTGGGTCAAGCCCAGCACGCCCCGGCACTCCCCGGCACTGCACGCCTTGACGCACCTACCAGCTCTGAACCAGTCCAGTGAACTTTTAGGGGGTGGAGGCGACGGTTTAGGGCGTGTATCCTTGGGTGCAGACTTGTAAAGTTCATGATTTTTGTTCTACCGTATTACCCCGGATATAGGCGCATATGCGCCTATAATAAAATCATTTTTTTTAGGGGTGGCGCTTGTAATTGAATAACGGCCATAAGCGCCGGCGCTTATATCATGGCAAAAATGAATTTGTTATTTTTATGTACCAAATCGAAGCCCACAATAAGGCGAACACAATTGAGTAACGTGCGCGTGGGATAATGCATGTAATCCCGCCGAAAACTGCTGCGCTTCGATTCCCGACCGCACAAATCCCGTCCACGAGCAGCGCACCTGCCAGCGCTGACGTGAAAGTTGCCTTGCGGCCCAATCAGGCTTTCATGCGCTGGCAGGCAGCTGCATTTCACCCGAACCATCGAGAAGGAGCTGGAATGCCCTGCCAGCGCAGCATCTTCGTGCCGCGATAACCTCCTCTCCGGGTTCAGACAGGGGGTACCCGTCTCTCCCCGACGAGGACCCCGAGGCGCTAACCAGAAGGGGTCCCTTTGAATCTCTCATTTGTTCTCCATCTCTCTCAGTTTCTCGTTCGGGTTCTTGGTAGTTCTCGCCTGGCTGCCGCCTGTGAGAATAATAGGTAGGAATGAGTGAACTAGAAATGAGATGGGTACAAGTAGGAAACACAAAAGTGTTGTACCCTCTAAGGACTACCCCACTGCAGCCTAAACAGACTATAGCAGATATAAGTTTGACACACCCCCATAGGCAAAGTGGGGGAGAACAGGAGGTCACAAGACCAGTCAAGAAAGACAAAGCAAGCTCAGGGTGGATCACAAAGTCACCACGCAGTCTGAGCACAAGCAAGGGGCCGCAAGGCCAGTTCACATGCAGAGTTATATAAAAGGAAAGCAAACAATGCAGTGAACACAACCTAGCAAATATAAGCATGCAGGTATATATATATAGAGTACAGTACAAGCAGAGTCAAGAAGTCAACAAGTGAGACACAGTAGGTACAAGGCCTAACACAGTACAGAAACGCTGATGATCACAAGGCTGAAGTGCCTTGGTGAAAACATCAGCAGTGTTGGCCTGACAGGCCACGTAAGCAAGACGAAGCTGGCCACGCTGCTGCAACTCTCGAGCAAGGAAGTAGCGCAGAGCAATGTGCTTCGTTCTGTGCTCCAGTCTGTGCTCCTGACACAAGGCCAGCATGGCCTTGTTGTCGACGTACAGAACTGGAGGAGACCGAGGCGCCTCTCCTAAGTCGGTAAGCAGGTAGGTGAGCCAACGTAGCTCCTGTGCAGCCATGGCCCCAGCGTAGATCTCAGCCTCACAACTGGAGCTGAGAACAGAAGAAGAGCGGGTAGACTGCCAAGAGACAGAACCGGAGCCAAGACTGAAGGTGTAACCCTGTGACGACCGCTGCGTAGCCAAGTCGTCAACCCAGGAGGCGTCAGCGTGACCAGTGAGGACAACTCGAGCCCGTCCTCCAAGCACTAGCCCCATGCACGATGTACTGCACAAGTATCGCAACACCCTCTTCGCAGCATCCCAGTGCACCTTTCGGTGCCTGCCGGGAGCCACGTAGCGAGCCAGAAGGCTGAGAGGGTATGCGAGGTCAGGTCGTGTGCAGGTCATCAGGTACATGAGGCAGCCCACAAGCTCTGGATACGGGCCACTCGGCTCTACGGACTCGTCCGAAGGTGGAGCTGAGAGCGAGTGACCGGTAGGCAGAGGAGTGGACTGTGGAGAGGAGTACGTGAAGCCGAAGCGCTGAAGGACCTGCTGCACCATGTGTGACTGAGTCAAGGTAATGGTGCGCTGTGCTCTGTCCCGGGTGATCCGCAAGCCAAGATAGCTTGTCAGCTCACCCAGGTCTGTGCACGTGTGTCTCTTCTGCAGCTCGGACTTCACGTGGGCGAGTGCCTCCGTGTCAGCAGTAGCAAAGACGAGGTCGTCTACGTACACGAGAACGTAGAACGGCGGCAGAGTAGCGTCAGTGCGTAGAAACAGAGAAGGGTCAGCAGTGGAAGGAGCAAAACCAAGAGAAGAAAGAGTCGTCCTGAGCGTGTCGTGCCACTCACGGGGCGCCTGGCGGAGACCGTAGACTGGCCGCCGGAGGCTCCACTGGGTACCAGCAGGAAACGACCCAGTGAAGCCAGGTGGGCGGCGCAGCCAGATCTCCTCGTGCAGGCTGCCCTGTAGGAAGGCTGTGCTGAAGTCAAGCGAGTGGAGCTCGTAGTCACGCTGAGCAGCAACGTGCAGTAGTACCCGAAGAGTGGTCATCTTCGAGGTAGGGGAGAAGGTCTGAAAGAAGTCAACTCCCTGTCGCTGACTGAAGCCACGTGCAACGTAACGCGCCTTGAAGGCAGGCGGAGAACCCGGCGGCCGCTTCACCCTGAAGATCCACATGCCACTGACGATGTTCGCCCCAGGTGGGGGAACCTCGTCTACGTAGGTGCCTGTGGACTTCCAGGAAGCCATCTCTGCGTCCATGGCTGCCTGCCACTGAGAGGAGTAGGGACCCTCTATCGCCTCTGCGTAAGAGCGCGGGGTCGGGATGTCTAGTGCATCCGGGTCTCCCTCAAGGGCAAGCAGCATGGACACGAGATGAGGTATAGAAGCAGCAAAGCACTCAAACTCCTCCTGTCTGTCCTCAAGAACGTCCGTGCCAAGAGCACACTCACCCCCGACGGACGGAGGACAGACAGACACAGACGCAGACTCAGCAACAAGACTAGTGGCGAAGTCTAGGCGACAGGCAGCAGCAAAGTCAACAAGCTCAGCAACGAGAGCAGACTCAGCCGTGGACTCAAACAGAGGGTCAGTGACAGCAGTGGCCAGAAAGCGCGCGACAGTGGGACTAGCAGCACGAAGGGAGTCAGACTGCGGGTCCGGACCGTCAGGAAGAGAGGACGCAGGAGGAGACGGCAGAGGGACACGCTGTGAAGCAGTAGAAGGACGCAGAGTCATAGAGTGAGTGCCAGGGACAGGAGGGAGACGCTGACGCGAAACACGACCAGCGCGAACAGTACGGACAGGCGACGTAGCACGAGACGCAGGCGACACAGGACGAGACTCAGGCTCACGACGCTCCGTAAGACCTCTAGTCGGTCCAGAGTAAGGACCGGGCAGTGGAGAGGCCGGCTGCAACTGTGACTGGGACCGGACAGGCGGCGGACTCAGGAAAGGAGGGGGACCAGGAGAAGGCGGTGAACTAAGAACCTGCTCAAGGAGCGGAACGTAGTACGGCCGCAGCCGTGCAGCGTCTCGAGAAACCCCAGCACCAACAGCCCCTCCAGAAGCCCCAGCAGCACCGCCAGCACCAGCAGCACCTCCAGCAGCAGCAGCACCTCCAGCAGCGCCAGCACCTCCAGCAGCACCTCCAGCACCACCAGCACCTCCAGTAGCGCCAGCACCAGTCGCACCTCCAGAAGCCTCAGCAGCACCTCCAGCACCAGCAGCACCTCCAGCAGCAGCAGCACCTTCAGCAGCACCAGCACCAGCAGCACCTCCAGAAGCCCCAGCAGCACCTCCAGCACCAGCAGCAACTCTAGTAGCACCAGCAGCACCTCCAACAGCAGAAGCACCTCCAACAGCACCAGCACCAGCAGGACCTCCAGTAGCACCTCCAGAAGCCCCAGCAGTACCCCGACAGAGCCGAGAGTAGCACTCACGAAGCCGCTGTGGAGAGAGAGGCTCCCGCCGCGGCGGGACACCGAGAGCACCTCCAGACGCAGCACGCGCAGGCTCAGCACCCCCAGGATCAGCACGTCCAGACTCAGCACCCCCAGACCCAGCACCCCCAGTCTCAGCACCCCCAGTCTCAGCACCCCCAGTCCCCGCACCCGCAGGCGCAGCACTCCCAGACTCAGCACCTGAGTTGACAGCTACCTCGACCGGCTCGGCAGGGTCTACCTGGGACACACCTGAGGGGGCAGGACCCTGGGGGGGGAGGGGGTCTACAGGGGGAGTACCTGGGGCAAGGAAGAGCGGCGGGGGAGGGGGAGAGGCAGTGCGGTAGGGAAAGAGATGGTAGTACGACACCGACTCATCGAACGTGACGTCCTGAGAGGACAGAACACGACGCGAGGTGGGGTGGTAGAACTGCCACCCGGGTGCGTCAGGAGGGAAGCCAAGGAAGACACAGGGAACGGCACGGGAGGACAGCTTGTCCGCTGTAGTATCGCGGACAAAAGCTCGAGATCCCCAGACACGGAACGCGGATGCATCGCCAACCTTCCCCGTCCACCGCAGAGTAGGTGTGGTCTCCGGCAAGGAGACACGAGGCTGAAGGTTGATCTGATGCGCTGCGTACTGAACCGCGAACGGCCACAGAAAATGGGGAGCAGCCGCATGGATCATGGACGTACGAGCGACATCCATGACCATGCCAATGCGGCGCTCAGCAATCCCATTTTGCTGCGGGGAGGCCGGAAGCGTGAACGTCTGGCGGATGCCCTCAGAACGACAGAAGGCTCTCAGGAGGTCGGAGGAAAACTCCCCGCCTCTGTCTGAGTGCAGACGCAGAACAGGAAGGTCTGAGCCGAAACTCTCACTAAGCTGGCGACGAGCACCGCGGATCCAGTCGATCAACACCTCAGGGACCTCACCCTTGCTGCGCAAGGGGAACACTGTGGTGTAACGCGAGTAGTCGTCAACGACCAGCAGGAAGTAACGCTCGTGACCCTGTCCACGGACGCTGGCTGGGCCCCACACGTCCATGTGAAGAGTCTGCAGAGGAGCCTCAGTCGGAGGAAACGAGGAGGAGTGAGGGGCGGCGCGCTGCCGGCCCTCGACACAAGGAACACAGGTGGGGGCAGGCCCCGGAGGAAGGGGAGGGAGGGACCTGGGGAGACCAGAGACAAGGGCACGGGAGGCCATACCTCGAAGACGAGGCAGGGAGGGGTGACCAAGGCGGTGGTGCCAAAGGAGAGTCTCGTGCGACAGAGGACGACACGAGCAGGGGGCAGACGCAGGACTAGACCTGGACGCAGTAGCAAACACCTGACTGGACGCAGCTACCTGACCAGACGCAGAGACCGGAGGAGGTGCAGTAGTTAGTGTATACAGACTCGACCCTGGCCGACGGGTGAACGTGGCCAGGTGGCGGCCCGTCCGAGAGCAAGTGCAGTGGGTCACACGCTGACCTCCAGGGGTGAACTGGTCAACCCACGCGTCCTGGAGGTCAGCTCCACTCACCAAGTTCGTAGAGAACGAGGGGAGGTGGAGTCCCGACAGCAAGCCCGACGGGGCCGCCGGACACGGTAAAACTGTAGAGGAGCGCGCAAGGACTGGGCCCCCTGAGGGGTCAGCAAGGGAGACCGCAACAGGCCGGCTGAGCGGCGTGAGCGTGGTGCTGTCTCTAAAGAAAGAGCGCGAAGCACCAGAGTCAAGTGTGAAAGTGTGCAAGGCCTCAGTAGGTGCAGTACCAGTGAGAGTAGACGTACCAGCACCTGGAGCAGCAGACGCACTAGCACCTAGGGCAGCAGCCGCACTAGCACCTAGAGCAGCAGCCGCAGTGCCCGGGTCGGGCGGGACACTCAGGTAACAGTCACCCTCAGTAATAGCAGCAAGAGCATACATGGCAGCAAGGATAGCATCAAAATCTAGATCAAAGATAGGCACATTCTGCAGAAGCAGATCATGCCAGCGAGGGACCTCAGCAGAGTCAGGAAACTGGGTACGCCAAGCGTCAGTCAAGCGACCAAAGCAGCGCTGCGTGGTGTGTGGGAGCCCACACACCTCCCCACTACGAGGGCCGGTGCGAAGAACGTAAGCGCAGGGACCTGCACCCCCAGACCTCCCACGCCCAGCGTACCACTCACGAAGCTGCTGAACCGACGGGGTCTCACTGGAGCGCGGCTGCTGCTGACACTGGCTACCACCAGCGCCTCCACGCTGCGCGGCTGCACCTCGACCAGCACCACCGCCGCCGCCACCTCCACCACCGCTGCCACTGCCACCACCACCTCCGCCGCTGCCTCCACCACCTCCACTGCCGCCACTGAAGCCCCCACTCCCGGTGCCACCCCCACCTCCACCGCCACCCCCTATTCCTCCTCCACCACCCCCCCCCGCCGCCCCCTCCACCACCTCTGCTCCCCTTGCCCTTGCTGTTGCGGCGTCTCCCACTCGGAGCAGACGCAGCCCCAACCTCCTCAGTGCCAACGAGGTCGACAGCAGCAGCAGAAGCAACAGAGGGGAGAAGGGGGACAGGGGAACACCCCTCAAAGAAAAGGGTGCGACGGTCGCCGCGAGAAGCACCTACAGCTAAGATACTCTTCTCAGCTGCAGTAAGGCGCTCCTCTAGCAGGTCGACAGTCAGCTCGGTGGGGCAAAGGGAGAGGAAGTGATCCCTGACTGAGGAAAGTGAGTCAGGGAGGCGGGTGACTAGGTAGTAAAGGGTGATGTACATGGGGGGAGGGTTCTTGGCACAGAACTCAGTGGGAAGGGCAGCACGGTAGCGGGCATTACTAGTGCGAAGGTGAGCAACTAGGTCAGCGACTGTGGCAAAGGCGGCAAGGTCAGGGAAAAGGTACGGCAGCATGAGGCGGCTAAGTGCAGCAGTGGAAGGGGAGGAGTAGCATGCAACTACAGCGTCGTACAAAGACTGAGCAGTCTTATACTGGCCAAAGTGTGCGCGCTCAGCAGGCGGCAGGTGACTACGAACAGCAAGACGAGCAACAGCGTCACGAGTGGTCCACTGAGAGCGAACAGTACTGTCAGCAGTGACAGCAGGAGCAGTGGAAACACCGGACGTGTGATCGAATAGAGATACCCCATCCCTAGAATCACACTGAAGAAACAGCTGTAGATCATCAACCCACACTTCAAAGCCAACTGCACGTCCCTCAGCATCAAAGGTGAGAACGGTGGGACTAGCCATAGTAGCAGTAGGAGCAGTAGCAGTGCAAAGCAGTGATAGCAGCAGTAGCAGCAGGAGCAACTCAGCTAGGCAGGGCAGCGCGACTCGGCAGGGCGGCTCGGCAGCGCGGCTCGGGGCGGCTCGGCAGCGCGACTCGGCCCGGCTATGCTCTTACCAGGTGCGAGGCCGGGGCAGGGCCGGGGCAGGGCTGCGACAGGTCCGGGACTGGGCCGCCACAGGGCCGGGACAGGGTCGGGGCCGGGGCAGGTCCGGGACGGGGCCGCGACAGGGTCGGGGCCGGGGCAGGTCCGGGACTAGGCCGCGACGGGGCCGGGGCAGGGCCGGGACAGGGTCGGGGCCGGGACAGGGTCGGGGCCGGGGCAGGACAGGGTCGGGGCCGCTTTGTGGAGGCCCCTTCGTGGAGCCGGGGCAGGGCCGGGACAGGGTCGGGGCCGGGGCAGGACAGGGTCGGGACCAGAACCGTGTAAGGGGCCGCGAAGGGCATAGAAGGGGCCGCGACGGGCCTAGAAGGGGCCGTGACAGGCCTAGAAGGGGCCGCGACGGGCCTTGAAGGGGCCGCGACGGGCCTAGAAGGGGCCGTGACGGGCCTAGAAGGGGCCGCGACGGGCCTAGAAGGGGCCGCGACGGGCCTAGAAGGGGCCGCGACGGGCCTAGAAGGGGCCGAGACGGGCCGCAAGGGGGGGGCCGCTACGGGCCACTAAGGGGCCACTACGGGCGCAAAGGGGCCTCTACGGGCCGTGAGGGAGGGCGCAAAGGGGCCACTACGGGCGCGAAGGGCAGGCGCGACTCGGGCAGGTAAGGAAAAAAAAAATCGTTTTAGTGGTGGCCCCTTAGGAAAAACTAGCTCTATACCATGTGAGAATAATAGGTAGGAATGAGTGAACTAGAAATGAGATGGGTACAAGTAGGAAACACAAAAGTGTTGTACCCTCTAAGGACTACCCCACTACAGCCTAAACAGACTATAGCAGATATAATTTTGACACCGCCGCCATGGCGGAATTCAGCGGCACCCACTTCTTGTTCAAGAAAAGCCTACGCGAAGGCCCGCGTTTAGAGTAGACGCTGACGAGTGGTACTCCCGTATCCCACCAGAACCACCAGAGCCACCACGGCCTCCTGCGCCTCCTGCGCCTCCTGCTCCTCCTTCGCCTCCTGCACCTCCTGCGCCTCCTGTTCCTCCTGCTCCTCCGCCTCTGGGTCCTGTGTCTCCGCAACTCACTGGCAATCAGCCCGTGCTCACGATACTGCTCCCATCGGCGTTCGACGAATACCTCTCCGAACCGGAGTATAACAAGGCGCAAGATGAGTACGTGGAAGTGGAACACTTTCCTGGAGGACGTTGGGGACAGCCCGACGATTGCCCTTGGGACGAATCTGCGGTCGGCGCCGACGATGATGTTGCTGACGCAGAGGAAGCGAGCGGCGCTGACGGCGCCGAGGGTGGCACGGAGGCTTCCGCCGGGGGCGGCGCCCAGGGCGGCACCGCTGACGATGTGTTTCCAGAAGGTGTTACGG
This sequence comes from Closterium sp. Naga37s-1, assembly GCA_947471745.1. Taxonomy (NCBI): domain Eukaryota; kingdom Viridiplantae; phylum Streptophyta; class Zygnematophyceae; order Desmidiales; family Closteriaceae; genus Closterium; species Closterium sp. Naga37s-1. The sequence goes on from CANJKZ010000530.1 coordinate 126,010, forward strand.
GCGATGCTGACGACGACGGCGTTGAGTACTGGTCACGCGACGGTCTACCCGAGAAACTGCCCATACCAACCTATCCTCCGAATAATCGCAAGCGACCCCACCCCTCTTCACAGAACCGTGATGCCCGCTCCCCCTCTCCCAGGCACAAGCTCACCGACCACAAGAGGCAAGGTTACACCACCGCGGAGAAGTTGAAGTGGGTTGCTCTGATGGACTTGGCGGTGTCGGTGCGCGCCTTGGCTCGCGAGAGCGGAATCCACCGGAAGTGTCTCACCAACTGGAAGCGGGCGGCGGAATTCCTCAAGGATGTTCACTCCTCTCGGAAGCGCATGCACGGCCGCGGGCGAGCGTCGTGGTACCGGCCGATGGAGTTGAAGGTGTACGAGAAGCTACTCGAGTGGCGCCGCAAGAGAACCGCCGTGTCAGTCGGCCGCTTGCAGGAGTGGTCGCGGGAGTTCATGAAGCTTCTGTACCCGGACAAGAAGTGGAAAGGAAGCCAGAGGTGGTCGGAGCGCTTTCGGCGGCGATGGAATCTGAGCGTCCGCATGAAGACCCGGGTTGCCCAGAAAACCGCAGCGCGTGAGAATTACCCCGTTCAATTTGGAACGTTGTTTTTCTTTAATTGTACTAACGCCCTCCGTCTGTGTCCGACGTCTCTTCCACCGCCGTGCAGATGTCGCTGATCAGTGCAAGAGCTTCTGGCAGTTCGTGCGTGCCAAGCGTCGTGAGCGCGGCATCGACACCGCGTGGATCATCAACGCGGACCAGACGCCGCTCTGGCTGGAGATGCCCGCCACCACCACCGTGGAGGAAACGGGTGTTCGCTCGGTGCCTATCAGGAGCGCGGGGTATCAGAAGCAGAGAGTGACCGTGATGTTGGCGTGCACGGCGGACGGAAGGAAGCTGAAGCCGTGTGTGTTCTTCAAGCGCAAAACCTTGCCGAAGGGCGATTTCCCTGCCGGTAAGTAAAGAGGTGCACGGCTCGGTCACTGCGTTCTTTTCAGAGTTCGAATTCTAACCACCCGTGCGTGTTTCATGCAGATGTGGCCGTGGCTTGCCATGAGAACGGGTGGATGGACTCCCCTGGCGTCGTTCGCTGGCTTGAGGAGTGCGTGAAGCCGTTCCTGAAGCCTCGGTTCGGCAGACACGCCAAGAGCTCGATGCTGGTGCTGGATTCTTACCGCGGTCACCTCACCGAGGAGGTGAAGGAGAAGCTCCGCGAGATGAACTGCGTGCTGGCGATCATCCCGTCGGGCTGTACGGCGGAGGTACAGCCGCTCGATGTCTGCATCAACAAGAGATTTAAGGCGTCGGTCCGCCAGCAGTACCAGAGGTGGTTTGAGGCAGATGGGCAAGAGCAGCTGACGGCAGCAGGTATGGCATGAGTACAGTATTCCCCTCCCCCCCCCCCCCGAATTCTTTGTTGTTGCACTAACTGCTTTCCACCGTTCTCCCGTAATGTTTCAGGGAACCTGAAGAAGCCTTCACCAGAGGTCGTCCTGCGGTGGGTATCACAAGCCTGGAAGGCAGTGCCCGCCGACCTCATCAAGCATGCCTTCCTCACCTGTGGCATCAGCAACCAACTTGACAGCAGTGAGGACGGACTCGCCATGGCGCACAGGCGGAGCCAGCTGACAGCTGAAGTGGATGTCGACGATGACATCATCGCTGATGGTTTTTTTGGCAACAACTGCCAGGAGCCCGAATCTGACGAGGAGGAGTAGGAGGGTTACTGTTGTGAAGAAACAGGAATGAGTTGGACTAAGTAAAGAGTTGGGTACAAATATGAAACCCTAGAAAACTGTACCCCATAGTGTCTACCCCACTACAGCTTAGACAGGCTATATGATTGATGTTTGACACACCCCCATAGGCAAAGTGGGGGAGAACAAGGGGTCACAAGACCAATCAGACAAAGCAAAGCAAAACAAGCTCAGGGTGGATCACAAAGTCACCACACATTCTGAGCATAGGTTCAAAGGCCACAAGGCCAGTTCACATGCAGGATTATATATAAAAGGTAAACAAGCAAGTGCAGGTATATATAGATCACAGTACAGGTAAAGTCAAGAGGTAAGCAAGTGAGGCAAAGTAGGCACAAGACCTAGCATAGTGAAGAAGCGCTGATGATCACAAGGCTGAAGTGCCTTGGTGAAGATATCAGCAGTGTTGGCCTGGGAGGCCACGTAAGCAAGACGCAGCTGACCACGCTGCTGCAGCTCATGAGCAAGGAAGTAGCGAAGAGCAATGTGCTTCGTTCTGTGCTCCAGTCTGTGCTCTCGACACAAGGCCAGCATGGCCTTGTTGTCTACGTACAGAACCGGAGGAGAACGAGGCGGCTCACCGAGGTCAGTCAGCAGGTAGGTGAGCCAGCGTAACTCCTGTGCAGCCATAGCCCCTGCGTAGATCTCAGCCTCACAGTTGGAGCTGAGAACAGAAGACGAGCGAGTAGACCGCCACGAAACAGAGCCGGAACCAAGGCTGAAGGTGTAACCCTGTGACGACCGCTGCGTAGCCAGGTCGTCAACCCAAGACGCGTCTGCGTGACCAGTGAGGACCACTTGACTCCGCCCTCCAAGCACTAGCCCCATGCCCGACGTACTGCACAAGTAGCGCAACACCCTCTTCGCTGCAGCCATGTGCTCTGGTCGGTGTCTCCCAGGAGCAACATAGCGTGCCAAGATGCTAAGAGGGTATGCCAGGTCAGGTCGAGTGCAGGTCATCAGGTACATGAGGCAGCCAACAAGCTCTGGGTACGGGCCACTCGGCTCTACGGACTCATCCGAAGGCAGAGCTGAGAGCGAGTGGCGAGTAGACAGAGGAGTGGCCTGAGGCGAGGAGTACGTGAATTCGAATCGCTGAAGGACCTGCTGCACCATGTGTGACTGAGTCAGGGTAATGGTGCGCCGTGCTCTGTCCCGAGTGATCTGCAAGCCAAGATAGCTGCGCAGTTCACCCAGGTCAGTGCACGTGTGTCTCTTCTGCAGCTCGGACTTCACGTGGGCAAGTCCAGCAGTGTCAGCCGTAGCAAACACCAAGTCGTCGACGTAAACGAGGATGTAGAACGGCGGCAGCAAAGTGTCGGTGCGAAGAAACAGCGACGGGTCAGCAGTGGAAGGAGCAAACCCAAGAGCCGCAAGCGTAGTCCTCAGTGTGTCGTGCCACTCACGGGGCGCCTGGCGGAGACCGTAGACTGGCCGTCGGAGGCTCCACTGGGTACCAGGAGGAAACGACCCAGTGAAGCCAGGGGGGCGGCGCAGCCAGATCTCCTCGTGCAAGCTGCCCTGTAGGAAAGCAGTGCTGAAGTCAAGGGAGTGAAGCTCGTAGTCACGCTGAGCAGCGACGTGCAGCAGAACCCGAAGAGTGGTCATCTTCGGGGTCGGGGAGAAGGTCTGAAAGTAGTCAACTCCCTGCCGCTGACTGAAGCCTCGAGCCACGTAACGCGCCTTGAAGACAGGCGGAGAACCCGGCGGCCGCTTCACCCTGAAAATCCACATGCCACTGACGATGTTCGCCCCAGGTGGGGGAACCTCGTCGACGTAGGTGCCTGTGGACTTCCAAGAAGCCATCTCTGCATCCATGGCTGCCTGCCACTGAGAGGAGTAGGGACCCTCTATCGCCTCTGCGTAAGAGCGCGGGGTCGGGATGTCTGGTGCATCCGGGTCTCCCTCAGGGGCAAGCAGCGTGGACACGAGATGAGGTAAAGCAGCAGCAAAACACTGGAACTCCTCCTGTCTGTCCTCAAGGACGTCCGTGCTAAGAGCACACTCACCCCCGACGGACGGAGGACAGACAGACGCAGACTCAGCAACAAGTCTAGCGGCGTAGTCCAGACGACAGTGAGCAGCAAAGTCGACAAGCTCGGCAACTAAGGCAGACGCAGCAGTGGACTCAAAGGAAGGGTCAGTGACAACAGTGGCTAGGAAATGCGTGACAGTAGGACTGGCAGCACGAAGGGAGTCAGACGCCAGGTCTGCAAGAGCGGGAAGAGAGGACGCCGGAGGAGACGGCAAAGGGACACGCTGTGACGCAGTGGAAGGACGCAGTGCCATCTGATGCGTGCCCGGGACCGCAGGAGGACGCTGACGCGGAACACGAGGACTAGTGCGAGCAGTACGAACAGGCAACGCAGGACGCGACTCAGGCTCATGACGCTCAGCAAGACCTCCAGTAGGACCAGCGTAGGGAGAAGGAGCAGGAAGAGGGGAGGCCAGCAGTAACTGTGACTCAGACTGGACAGGCGGTGGACACGCTAAGGAAGGAGCAGGACCAGGAGAAGGCGGAAGACCAAGAACCTGCTCAAGAAGTGGAACGAAGTACGGCCGCGGCCGCGCAGCGCCTCCAGAACCAGCAGGGACAGCACCAGCACCCCCAGCGTCAGCTCCAACTCCAGCAGCACCACCAGCTCCAGTACCTCCAGCAGCTCCAGCTCCAGCAGGACCACCGGCAGACACAGCAGCTCCGGCTCCAGTACCTCCAGTAGCACCCACTCCAGCAGCACCGCCAGCTCCAGCTCCACCAGTAGCACCAGCACCAGGAGCACCACCAGGCCCAGCAGCTCCAGTACCTCCAGTACGAGCACCTCCGGGACCCGGGGCTCCAGCACCCCCAGCAGAAGCAGAACCTCCAGCACCGGCTCCAGCAGCACCTCCAGCTCCAGTACCTCTAGCAGCAGCAGAACCTCCAGCACCTCCAGCTCCAGCAGCACGGCTCCAGCGCCGAGCAAACCACTCGCGCAGCTCCTGTGGAGAGGGAAGCTCCCGCCGGGACAAAGCACCCGAAGGACCTCCAGGCTCCGCACCCCCACGCTCAGCAACCCCAGGCTCAGCACCCCGAGTCTCCACACGCTCAGGCACAGCACCCCCAGAAGCAGCACCCCCAGGCTCCGCACGCTCAGGCTCAGCACCCCCAGACCCAGCACCCCCAGGCTCCGCACGCTCAGGCTCAGCACCCCCAGAAGCACCAGAGTCAACAGCTACCTTGACAGGCTCGACTGCATCTACCTGGGACACACCTGAGGGGGCAGGACCCTGAGGGGGGAGGGGGTCTACCGGGGGGGGACCGGGCGCGAGGAAGAGCGGCGGGGGGGGGAGGGGGGCAGTACGGTAGGGGAAGAGACGGTAGTACGGAACCGACTCGTCAAATGTTACGTCCTGGGAGGACAGAACACGACGCGAGGTGGGGTGGTAAAACTTCCAACCAGGCGCGTCAGGGGGAAAGCCGAGGAAGACGCAAGGAACAGCACGGGAGGACAGCTTGTCCGCAGACAAGTCTCGGACGAAAGCTCGAGATCCCCAGACACGGAACGCAGACGCATCACCAACCTTCCCCGTCCACCGCAGAGTAGGGGAGGTCTCCGGCAGGGAGACCCGGGGCTGAAGGTTGATCTGATGCGCCGCATACTGAACCGCGAACGGCCACAGAAAATGGGGAGCAGCCGCATGGATCATGGACGTACGAGCGACATCCATGACCATGTCAATGCGGCGCTCAGCAATCCCATTTTGCTGTGGAGAGGCCGGAAGCGTGAACGTCTGGCGGATGCCCTCCGCACGACAGAAGGCTCGCAGAAGGTCGGAGGAAAACTCTCCGCCTCTGTCGGAGTGCAGACGCAGAACAGGGAAGTCCGAGCCGAAATGCTCTCTGAGCTGGAGACGAGCAACGCGGATCCAGTCGATCAACACCTCAGTGACCTCACCCTTGCTGCGCAAGGGGAAGACTGTGGTGTAACGCGAGTAGTCGTCAACCACCAGCAGGAAGTAACGCTCGTGACCCTGTCCACGGACGCGGGTTGGGCCCCACACGTCCATGTGGAGAGTCTGCAGCGGAGCCTCTGTCGGGGGAAACTCGGAGGAGTGAGGAGCGGCGCGCTGCCGCCCCTCGACGCAGGGAACGCAGGTAGGGGCAGGCCCCGGGGGAAGGGGAGGGAGGGACCAGGGGAGACCAGAGACAAGGACACAGGAGGCCATGCCCCGGAGACGGGGCAAGGAGGGGTGACCAAGGCGGTGGTGCCAGAGGAGGGTCTGGTGGGACAGGAGGCGACACGAGCAGGGGGCAGACTCAGGACCTTACCGAGACGCTGCAGCAAACACCTGACTCGACGCAGCTACCTGACCAGACGCAGCAACCGGGGGAGACTCTGTGGTCAGTGTGTACAGGCTCGACCCCGGTCGACGGGTAAACGTGGCCAAGTGGCGGCCCGTCTGAGCACACGTGCAGTGGGTCACTCGCTGACTCGCAGGAGTGAACTGGTCAACCCCGGCATCCTGAAGGTCAGCACCACTCACCAAGTTCGTAGAGAACGAGGGGAGGTAGAGACCAGACAGGGAGCCGGACGGGGCCGCCGGACACGGGAGGACAGTGGAGTAGCGAGCAAGAACAGGACCCCCAGAGGGGTCTGCCAGGGAGACCGCAACCGGCCGACTGAGCGGTGTAAGGGTGGTGCGGTCTCGAAAGAAGGAGCGGGAAGCACCCGAGTCGAGGGTGAAGGTGTGCAAGACCTGAGCCGACGCGTTACCTGAGAGAGCAGACTCACCAGCACCTGGAGCAGAAGACTCACTAGCACCTGGAGCAGCAGACTCACGAGCACCTAGAGCGGCAGCCTCAATGCCCGGGTCAGGCGGAACACACACGTAACAGTCACCCTCAGCACTAATAGACACAGCATACATGGCAGCAAGAATAGCATCAAAGTCAAGATCAAAGATAGCTACACCCGACTTGAGCAGATCACCCAAGCGAGGGATCTCAGTGGCGTCAGGGAACTGGGTACGCCAGGCGTCAGTCAGGCGACCGAAGCAGCGCTGGGTGGCGTGCAGGCCACCACACTGCTCTCCAGTGCGGTCGCCGGTGCGCAGGACGTAGGTATAGGGACCAGCACCCCCAGACCCCTGACGCCCTGCGTACCACTCACAAAGCTGCTGTGGCGACGGGGTCTCACGAGAGCGCGACTGGTGCTGGGGTCCCCGCTGCCCAGCTCCGCCTCGACCAGCTCCACCTCCGCCGCCGCCGCCTCCGCCGCCTCCACCCCAACCGCCACCGCCACCGCTGCCTCCACCTCCACCGCTGCCACCGAAGCCCCCACCTCTGCCTCCACCCCCACCCCCACCCCCTCCTCCGCCTCCACCGCCACTACCTCCTCCCCCGCCACCTCCTCCAACGCCCTTGCCCCGCTTGCTCTTGCCGTTGTGGCGCCTCTCGCTAGGAGCAGACGCAGCACTGACCGACTCGGTGCCAACAAGGTCGACAGCAGCAGCAGAGGCAACGGAGGGCAAAAGAGGAACGGGGGAGCACCCCTCAAAGAAAGGGGTACGGGGGTCACCACGAGAGGCTCCTACAACGGTAATACTAGTCTCTGCTGCAAGGAGACGCTCCTCGAGGAGGTCAACGGTGAGTGTGGTAGGGCAAAGAGAGAGGAAGTGGTCCCTGACAGAGCGAAGGGTGTCAGGGAGTCGGGTGACTAGGTAGTAGAGGGTGATGTACATGGGAGGGGGGTTCTTAGCGCAGAACTCAGCAGGAAGCGCAGCGCGGTAGCGGGTGTCACTAGTGCGGAGGTGCGTAATGAGGTCAGTGACTGTGGCAAAAGCGGCGAGGTCAGGGAACAGGTACGGTAGCATGAGGCGACTAAGCGCAGCAGTGGCAGGGGAAGAGTAGCGTGCAACAACAGCGTCGTACAGAGTCTTAGCACTCTTGTACTGACTAAAGTGCGCGCGCTCAGTAAACGGGAGGTGACTACGCACAGCAAGGCGGGCAACAGCATCGCGCGTGAGCCACTGCGAGCGAACAGCACTGTCAGCATTAGCAGCAGGGGCAGTAGAGGCGCCAGACGTGAGATCGAACAGTGAGAGGCCATCCTTGCTATCGCACTGTAGGAAAAGCTGCAGATCATCTAGCCAGACATCGAAGTCAACCGCTCGACCCTCAGCATCAAAGGTAAGCACACTGGGACTAGCCATGACAGGAGCAGCAGCAGCAGTGCAACTCGGCTAAGCGACACGGCTAGGCAGGGCGGCGCGGCTCGGCAGGGCGGCTCGGCTCGGCAGCGCGGCTCGGCCCGGCAATGCTCTTACCAGGGGTGAGGGCAGGGCCGGGGCGGGGCAGGGCCGGGGCGGGGCAGGGCCGGGGCAGGGTCGGGGGAGGGCCGGGGCAAGACTGCGACAGGTCCGGGGCAGGGCCGGGGCCGGGCCTCCAACGATCCGGGGCCGGGCCGGGGCAGGGCTGCGGCAGGTCCGGGGCAGAGTCGGGGTAGAGCCGGGGCAGAGTCGGAGCAGAGCCGGGGCAGGGCCGCGGCAGGGTCGGAGCAGGGCCGGGACAGGGCCGAGGTGAGGCCGCGACAGGTCCGGGACAGAGCCGCGACAGGGTCGGGGCAGGGCCGGTGCAGGTCCGGGACAAGGCCGTTTCGGGGCCGGGGCGGGGCCAGGGCAGAGCCGAGACAGGGCCGAGGCCGGGGCAGGTCCGGGACAGGGGCCGCGACGGGGCCGGGGCAGGGTCGGGGCAGGTCCGGGACAGGGCCAGGGCAGAGCCGCGGCAGGGCCAAGGTAAGGCCACGACAGGGCCGGGGAAGGGCCGGGGCAGGGCCGGGGCAGGTCCGGGACAGGGCCGCGACAGGGCGCGACAGGGCCGCGACAGGGCCGCGACAGGGCGGTGAGGCAGGGCCGGGGCAGCGCCGCGACAGGGCCGCGACAGGGCGGCGTCTGGCGACGGGGCAGGGCTGGGGCGGGGTCGCGATGGGGTCGCGACTAGGTGACGAAGGGGGGGGGGCCACGTGGGGGCCGCGAAAAAAAAAAAAGTTTAGGGCAGGGCGTGAAACGCGCTTCGGGCATCTAGAAAAAAAAAATAGGGTGGGCCCTTAGGAAGGAACGGTCCCATTAGGGAACCCGCTCTATACCATGTGAAGAAACAGGAATGAGTTGGACTAAGAAAAGAGTTGGGTACAAATATGAAACCCTAGAAAACTGTACCCCATAGTGTCTACCCCACTACAGCCTAGACAGGCTATAGGATTGATGTTTGACAACTGTATGATCCATGTTACCGTAGGTAGAAGTACCCCGGCTAAACTTGTTAGGAGATCTAGCTTAATTTGATGTTGCTTAGAAAAGTGACAATTTACTAAATTCTTTTGTAATGCCTCTAATGAAAGGTTAAGGGATGCGCTTATAATAAGGATAGAATTTTCAGGGGGTGCGCTTATAATCGAGTTCCGTCCATAAGCGCCATGCTCCAGATAGAGGCGCCGGCACCTTTAATCGGACGGCGCCTATATCCGGGGCCATACGGTAATTTTAGCAAATGAAAATTGGTCTACACCTGCAGTCTTAAATCTCAACATTTGATTGTCGAAACTCGTGCTCACCTTTCACGTCAAGCACATGGCACCAAAAAGGCTAGACTATCAAAGTTCGAGCTTATAGGGCAGGGCCAGATTCGCACTCCAAAGAAACAAAAACCACGCACTCTCTTCTAGTTGCCTAAAAGTTTGACGTGTGAACCGAATTATAATTTACAACCAACCATTGTTTATCTACTAACGATTCAAGCAATCACAGCTAGAGGGCTAGTCCCATAACAGCTGCAAACGTTTGTTAGGGGTGATCAAGGAGGGAATATTTACACATAATACGCCTCTGCTTTGTCTAAATAGTAGGAGTAAAAGCAGACTGATAGGAAATCCAAGAACAGCTATATACAAATACCGTAACTCACAACCGCTAGATGCAACCCAAAAATAACTGTACATTTGTTGCAACTAGGGCTGATTTTATCAGACTATTTTAGTCTGATTGTCTGAAATTTTAGACTATTTTCCTAGTAATCCTGATTTTTCAGAGTTGTCTGATTTTCAAAGATGGGTACCGTACTTCAGACTTACATTGTTTTGAGGGAAAATATGTCAATGGTAACTTACATGGGGAACTATAACGCGTACGGTAACGATTTCAACGCGTTTGGTAACTCGCTTAACGCGTTTGGTAACTCGCTTAACACGTTCGGTAACTCGCTTAACGCGTATGGTAACTATACACTAGCAGCCCATCACGCGAATGGTAACTAGAAGAAACCCTCGCCCAAAATGACCCTGATTCTGGTTTTTCCCGCTCGCGTCAGACTAAATTGACGAATCTTGAAGCAGAAATCTCTGACACACTCTCCGAAATTCTGACACAATTTTCCGAAATTCTGACACACTTTCCGAAATCCTGACACACTTTCCGATTTTCAAGCTAATTGCAAAACGTAAGTGTTGTGAAAACAACTGTTAATAAAAAACTGATATTCTGGCGCTCCTTCCGCAAACTGTTTGTACTTCATTCTATCGTGCAGTGTTGGAATAACAGTTGAAAGTTAGAAACGAGAAAGAGGAGTTGCACTAGCAAGCAGTTGAGTACATATAGCAAACCCTAGATTGGGCTGTACTCACTATTGAGTACCCCACTGCAGGCTAGACAAATATAACATTCTGACACACCCCCATAGCCAAAGTGGGGTGTAATCAGCACAGCAAGCAAAGCAAAACAAGCTCAGGGTGGATCACAAAGTCACCACACATTCTGAGCACAAGTACAAGAAGCAACAGTTTATAGTTCACAGCAATAAGTAAAGCTAGAGGCTATCACAGAGGGCAAGTGAGGAGGAGGAGGCTGGACTAATAGGAAAGGAGAGAGGAGGCAACGGCGGAAGCTGCAGACACACGGGCAACAGGAGCGGCGCGCACTGTGGCTACCGGAGGCGCACCTCCGGACTACTGGCACTGCTGGCAACACGACGGCTACTTCCCTTCAACCTCCCCCACTGTCGCACCCCCCTTTCACACACCCCCCGCTGCACCCCTAGTTTCACTCCCACACGACACACCCCCCTAGTGCCACTCCATCGTCTCCCACACACCCACCCCCCTCAGCGGCAGCTGCAGCAGTGGGAGACGGAGGGGGAGGAGGAGCAGGGGAGACCGCACACATCTTTCACCCCCATACTCGCCACCCCCAAACCCCAACACAGGGTAGGGCCGCAGCAGGGCAGGGCAGCAGGGCAGGGCCGCAACGGGGGCGGCAGAAGGGCAGGGCCGCGACAAAGACAGGAGCAGGGCCGGACAGGGCAGGGCCGGGACAGGGACGGGGCAGGACGGCAGGGCCGGGCAGGGCCGCGATGAAGACGGGAGGGGCCAACGCGCGGCCCCCCCAGGGCGCCGCGACGGGCGACGGGAAGAGGTCACGCGCGGGCCCCCAAGGGCGCCACGTCGGGCGACGGAAGGGGGGGGGCGCGCGGGCCCCCGATAGGCAGTGATGACAGCGGAAGTCTTGGTGGGCCCATGCACAGGATCGACCCGTGAGGGTCGACCTGCTCTGATTCCATGTTGGAATAACAGTTGAAAGTTAGAAACGAGAAAGAGGAGTTGCATTAGCAAGCAGTTGAGTACATATAGCAAACCCTAGATTGGGCTGTACTCACTATTGAGTACCCCACTGCAGGCTAGACAAATATAACATTCTGACATGCAGCCGGGGCAAACGAAATCTATAACCCTTTCATATGGCAAATGATTTTGAGGGCATCAACCCTAAACTCATTGCGACAAGGCGTTTTTTTTTCAAATAAAACATGTAATTCTCAACAGCTGTATTTTCCAACGTTGCAGTTATTACAAAAAAAAGTAAAGCCCCGAGGTTCTTTCGGGAAATGTTTTTTATCATTTTGCAAGTTCGCAATTATGCTATCAAATATATGATTTTAACCGTCTTTGTACTAGCTACATATTTATATATAAAACGCCTCTGAAACTTTTCGGTCCATGGTAATATAACAAACGAGGTCCTTCAAAGTCGCGGCGGGACTTGTTTAAGAAAGATAAAACTGTGCGTAAACGCTTTCACAATTGATAAATTCCTTTTTGTCAGGATCATTTCGGCGGGAGTTTCATGTAGTTACCATTCGCGTGATGGGCTGCTAGTGTATAGTTATCATACGCGTTAAGCGAGTTACCAAACGTGTTATGTGAGTTACCAAACGTGTTAGCGGAGTTACCAAACGTGTTGAAATCGTTATCGTACGCGTTATAGTGCCCCATGTAAGTTACCATTGAAATATTTTCCCTTGTTTTGAATATTGAGAAAACCAGACTAGTGACTTCGCCGACCTTGGTGAGCGACCTCGCTCTCCCCCAGTCTTGTTCGCCAACAACATGTCTGCTGTCCTGTTGTGCGAGGAGCCCTGACTGGTTGGGAAGGCGAAGCACATCCAACTTTGTTACTTCCTTCTCCGTGAGTTTCAGCAGCGTGGCCAGGCCCACGTGTTCCGTGTGGTCTCTGAGGCCAACACTGTAGATATCTTCACCAAGGCGTTGCCACCTTGTGCCCACCAGCGTTTCTGCACCCAGCTAGGCCTTGTGTCTACAGGCCCTTACAGAGATAACTCTATCAATAGGAGCTAGACTACGGGCTAGGCACGGGGTAGGAGGGATCTCTGCGTTCGTTCCCTTAGCCGTTCTCTAGCACTTCTACATTCACAGGGCAAAACCGCAAGTAGTTTCACTAGCAAAAGTTGAGAACAATGGTAGCAACTAGATTGGCAAGGTAGACTACATCAGAAGCCTAGCATACAAGTCGACCACCAGCTCAGCACGAAGGCGACTTGCCAGTTGGTCGACCTCAGGCGTCCTCAGGTGTCCTCAGTCGACCTGCAAGGCTGGCGTGCCAGCACACCAACAACAGGCCACCACAGGTCATCACACGTGCTCATGTGCGCGCACCTACTTTGCAGGTGCAAGGTGACGGTAACGACATACACCGTCACGCACATTGCGCAGGTGCCAAGTCGACCACATGTCGACGGTTGCACCTGAGGAGTCCTGTTGACCACGTGCCACCGAACCACAAGTCGACATTGCCAATCTACTTGGGCGACAGTCGCGAACCTCGCAGACCTCGTCGTCCGGGTAACCTGGTCAAGCAGGCAACCTTGTCGACCAGGCGTGTCATCCCAGGCCCGTCGACCGCCCAGGTTGACGACCACCTCATGTCGACCACACCAAGTCGACCACTCCCCTGGTCGACCAACTCCAGGTCGACAACCCACCTGGTCGACCAACCCCAGGTCGACCGGTACACCTGTCAGCCGACCACACCCAGTCGGCTTCCCCTGGTCGGCGTCACCCAAGTCGATGCCCTCCACTGGTCGACCTCCCAAGTCGACCAGCCAAAGGCGGCGCCCTTGCAGTGGCCCTTGTGCAAATCGACCAGGCCCATCGACCAGCTCGCCCACTGACGCAGGTCGGCTGCACTCCTCACACCCGACCCTGAGGTCGACTCCGCCCAAGTGAGGACGGGGCCAACAACAACTCCCGTTGACACCCCCCAACTCCCGTTCACGCTTGGGCCCCCAGCCCAGACGGCAACACTACTTGGAGAATAGCTCGTCGACGTGCACCCAACACACAGTACGCCGGTCACCGCACCAGCCATGCAAGAGGGCATGGCACCTACTGCTGCACGTCGTTGTCACCGTTGCCCACGTCGACTAGGCGCACCTGGCCGATTGCAACGGAGCACCGGTTGAAGGCCGGGTAGTGCAGCGCCTTGGTCAGGAAGTCGGCTGGCTGCTCAGCGGTCGGGATGTACTCCAGCGAAAACTTCCCGCGCTTCACCATGTGTTGCAGCCAGGCTTGTCGCCAATCCATGTGCTTGAGGTTGCCCGTCAGCCCCATGCCCTCGACGACTGTGATGGCCGACTTGTTGTCCACCCGAAGGACAGTCGGCGTCCCGGCGTCCAGCTGCCGAAATTTTGCAAGGAGGAAGCGAAGGCGACGTCCCTCCTTGTCGGCTTCGGTTGCCGCCACGTACTCCGACTCGGTCGACGACAGCGTCGTACACTTGATGCGCTGGCTCGACCAAGAGACGGCGGCCCCTCCAAAGACAAACACGTAGCCGCCTGTGCTCGTCCGGTTCTGCTTGTCGCCGGCTTCGTCGGCGTCCACGTAGCCGACCAGCTTCAGCGACTCTGCTCCACCGCCAAACTCCAGGGCGGTGTCACGGGTGTTGGCGACGTAGGCGAGGTAGCGGTCGACCTCACGCCAGTGCTAGTCGCTCCTCACAGTGAGGCCGCTCCCCAGCTTGCTGCAGGCGAAGGCGATGTCCGGCCTCGTCGTCGTCGCCGCGAACTGCAGCAAGCCGACCTTCTGCTGGTACTCCTCCTCCTCGCGCTCCTGTGCCTCCTCGTCATCGAAGGTGAGTGTGGCATAGGCGTCAACCGAGACCGGCGTCTTCGGGGTGCGCCTGTTCTGCTCCTCGTCGAGGAACCGCCTACGCAGTTTGTTGGCATAGCCTTGCTGGTGCACCCACAGCTTCCTCACCAACCTATCGCGCACGATCTCCAGCCCGAGGTACTTTTGCACCGGCAAGATCTCCCGCAGCTCGAAGGCGGCCTCCAGCAGCTCCTTCAGCTCCTTCACCATTGCTGCACTGCTGCTGGCGGCGAGCAGGTCGTCGACGTAGACCAGCACCCAGCAGGTCACCTTGTCATCGCCGACTTTGAAGTAGAGCGCCGTGTCGACCTGGCTCTTCTTCTAGCCAGCGCCTAGCAGCACACCGTCAAGAGCCCTGTACCACAACAACGGCGATTGCTTCAGGCCGTAGAGGCTCTTCAGCAGCTTGCACACCCAGCCGGTCCCTCGTTGAAGTAGTCCGGCTGGTACATGTACAGCACCCGGTCGAGCTTGCTCTGCAGGAAGGCGTTCTTCATGTCGAGCTACATCAAGTTGAGGTCGAGGATGGCGTTGATGCTGAGGAAGATCCTCAGAGTGACGTAGCTGCTCACCGGCGCATACGTCTCGTCGTAGTCGGCACCATACACTTGCATGAAGCCCTTCACGACCAGCCTTGCCTTCTCGCGCTCGACGGTGTCGTCAATGTGGTACTTCGTCATCAGCACCCACCGGTTCTTCGTGATGTTCACTCCCGGTGGGCGTTCGACCAGCTCCCACGTCCCCATGCCGACAAGGCTGCGGATCTCCTCCTCCATGGCGGCCTTTACCGCCTTGCCCTTCCAGCTCGCCAACGCCTCCTTCACCGTCATCGTCGAGATGTCCCAACGGTGCTCGGGGTCGGCGTGCATGTCGGGGTCGAGCTCCGGAAAGTCTTCGTCCTCCTCTGCGTCGTCGTACTGTAGGTCGTCATCGACCTCGTCGTACGCCGTGGTGAAGACAGCCGGTACGTAGAAGTCGGGCGGCCTCCGAATTCGGCCTGACTGCCGTGGTCCACGCTGGACCTCCACCACGTCACTATAGGTGGACTCCTCGTCGTCCCCTCCATCGTCACCAGCTTCACTGCCCTCATCATCCTGCTGCACCTCAGCCCGCTTCACTGCCGACTTCTCCTTTGTGGTCGGCTCCTCTGCCGACTGCCTGGTTGCGGACTGCTTCGTGGTCGGCTTCACCGCTGCCTGCTCCCCTGTCGGCTGCTGCCCTGCTGGTGCCTTCTTCGCCGACTTCTCCAAAGTCGGCTGCACCTCCTCGGCCTGATTTTCCCCTATCAAGGTCGACTTCACTCCCACGTCGACTTGCTGCTCGTCACGTCGGCCACCCGCGATGCTCTTGGCCGGCGCCGAAGGTGACGTCCCACTTCTCCCCTCATCGCCGGAGGCCGACACTGGAGTCAGCCCACGCAGGTCGGCTACAAGGGGAGGGACACAGGGGGCAGGAGAGGGGGAGGGAAAGGGGACATCCTCGACGTCCTCAGCAGTAGGCTCACCGACCTCGGCGAGCAAAGGGAGTGTCGCCGTCGAGGTGTCCGTCGGCGGGGTGGTCGGCGTCCAGCTTGACGCCGGCTTGTGCTCCGACTTCCACACCTCTAGCAAAATTTTCTCGTAGAACACCACGTGCGACGTGGTGACTACCCGGTTGTCGGCGATGTCGAGGAGCTCCCAGCCCTTGCTATCCTCCGACACGCCGAGGTGAAGGCTCCACCTGGCCTTCGGCTTCAGCTTTCCACCACGCTGCTGCTCGGGGACCAAGAACTGCGCCATGCAGCCCCATACTCGTGCCAGCGACAAGTCGGGCTTCTTCCCGGTCAGCAGCTGGTATGGCGTTGTCCCCGGCTGTAGCGTCTACTGCTCCAGGCAGTTGCGGACCCAGACGGCCTACCGTAGAGTGAGGTGCCACCAGTGGTGCTACACGCCCATGTGCAGCAGCATCGTTCGCACCGACTCCACCACCGTACTCATCTCGCGCTCCGCCATGCCGTTCTACTGCGGGGTGTAGGGGCAGGTCAGGTCGTGGACGATCCCCTTGCCGTTCACGAAGTCGGTGAACTGCTTCCCGAGGAACTCCCCTCCCCGGTCAGAGCGCAGCATCAACACCGACTTCTTCGTCTGCCGCTCAGTCACCGCCAACCACTGCACGAACTCCTGCAGCGCATCCGACTTCTTGGTATTAAAAGAATAGTTGCAGTTGGGACAGGACGAGACTGACGAGAGGAACATGTCGAGAGAGAATTGCCAAAAAAGGGTTGAATAATTGAGGGCATACAAGATATAGTCAAGGAAATAGGCAAATGGTGCACCACCAAGCAGGAAACTATGATAACTACACTAGGCTCTACTATAGGCATTTATTAATGTATGCGAATACATTTCAACACACCCCCTAAATGCCTACAATTAGAACCATGTGCAGTACTCGGAGATGGGAGTAGGGGAGACAGGAAGAGAAGACGGAGGAGGAGACGGGAGAACGAACACCGGAGGAGGAGAACGACGAAGAGAAGTACAAAGGAGTGCAGTGTGGAGGTCGGTAACGGGGGACGAGGGACGAGCAGTCGGAGGACAAGGACGGGAATGGTAGTGACGGACAACAGGAGGAGGAGACTGCGGTGGAGGAGAAGACCAGACCGGCGGACAGACATCAGGAGGAGGAAACGTAGGACCAAAGAGCAGGGGGGGACTGAGAGCGGACGGAAGGAGAGGAGGGAAGACCAAGGGCCCAGAGGCCACTCACGGGCGAGAACAACTGCCGCTCCAAAGGGAGCTGCTGCGGCTACGGTGGTGGCGGCGGCTGCTGCTGCAACGGATGCAGCTGCTGATGCTGCTGCTGTGGCTGCGGCGGCTGCTGTTGTGGCTGCGGCGGCTGCTGCTACGGTTGCTGCTATTGCTGCTGCTGCTGCTGCTCCAGCAGGTCCAACTGCCGCAACGCCTGCCGCTCCCGCTCCAACCGCTCCTGCTCCTCGCGCGCACACCGGCACGCCGCCTGGTAACGCGTGTCGTGGTGGTGGGGAGGCGGAGTGCTCTCCACAGACGTAGTGCCCTCAGATCTAGTCTCCTCAGAACTAGCACCCCCAGTACCGGTGTCCCCAGAGGGGGTACCACCAGGGTCAAGGTCCCCAGCTCCAGCGCCCCCTGTCCTAGCACCCTCAATGCCAGGACCTCCAACTCCAGCACCCCCAAAACGAGCACCTCCAGTGTCAGCACCTCCAGCCCCAGCACCTCCAGCACCAGCACCCCCCGACCCGACACCTCCAGTGCCAGTACCTCCAGACCCAGCACCCCGCAAACGAGCACCCCTAGACCGAGCACCTCCAGGGGCAGCACCACCAGCGCCAACACCCCCCGAGTCCACAGCCACCTGTCGAGGAAGTGCCAGAGGCTGCTGGGGGGACTGTGTGGAGGACTACGGGGAGGAAGGCGTGACCTGACGTGCGACCGAGGGGAGAGGGGTAGCGTGAGACACACCTGACGGGGCAGGACCAGGGGGGGCAGGGGTACCGGAGGAGCGGGAGCAGGAGGAGGAGCTGGTGCAAGGAAAAGGGGGGGAGGGGGAACCGGGAGACCTCTACAGGGGTAGCGAGCGTAGTAGGACACGAACTCATCAAACCGGACGTCACGGGAGTCTAGGAACTAGTGGAGGGGCGGGTGGTAAAAGGACCAGTCGGCCGAGGCTACCGGGAAACCAAGGAAGATATAGGGGACGGCATGAGCCGAGAGCTTGTCCGCAGAGGTGTTGCGGACAAGCGCAAGGCAGCCCTAGACACAAAAAGCTGACCCAACACCAGGGGACCCAGTCCAAAGACTGGTCGGTGAAGCCTCTGGCCGCGAGACGCGCGGCTGGAGGTTCAGCTGGTGAGCGGCGTAGCGAACCGCGTAGGGCCACAGAAAATGGGGCGCACGGGCATGAATCATGGACGTGCGGGTGATGTCCATGACCAAGCCAATGCGGCGCTCAGCAACCCCATTCTGCTGTGGGGACTCCGGCAGCGTCCAGGACTGTACGATGCCCTGCTCGCCGCAGAATCCGGCAAGAATGCCTGAGCGAAACTCACCCCCACTGTCGGAGTGGAGACAGGAGACACGACGGCCACGAGTGCCCTCAGTGGCTAGAAGCCACCGGATCAGCGTAGATGTCACCTCAGACTTCTTCGCGAGAGGAAACACCGTGGTGTACGTGGAGAAGTTGTCGACGACCACCAGAAAGTAGCGCTCCCTCTCAGGTCCCTGCGTAGGTGCAGGGCCCCAGGCATCCAAGTGGAGTGTCTGGAAGGGAGCAGTGGCCAGACAAAGGGAGGAGGAGTGCGGAGTGGCACGAAGACGGCCGGCGACGCAAGGAGTGCACGGCGGTGCAGGCGAGGGAGGGAGCAACGGGAGGACGATAGGGAGACCTGAGACAAGACGATGACTAGCCATAGTGCGGAGGCGGGGGATCGACGGGTGGCCAAGACGGTGGTGCCACAAGACGGTCCGGTGGGTGAAAGACCGACACGAGCAAGACGCAGAAACCTGACTAGACGCGACAACCGGAGGGGACGCAACAACCAGACTGGACTCGACAATTGGCGGAGGCGCAGGAACCTTGGGGGACGCAGCGACCTGAGCAGACGTGGAAACCGGGGAGTGCTCGGTGTGGAGGACGTAGAGACCGGAGCGCTGCTCCCTGGTGAACGTGGCCAAAACTCTGCCAGTGACAGCGTCCAAACAGACTGCAGTCCGCCCACCCCCTACAAAGGTAACGGTGATCCCCCTGTCCTAGAGGTATCCAACACCCACCAAGTTCCGAGTGAACGAGGGGATGTGGAGGCCGCGCACGACACCAGAGGGGACCACAGGGCACGGGAGGGTGGTAGAGCTGCGGGCTACGACTGGTCCTGAGGAAGGATCAGCTAGGCCTACCGGTACAAGAGCAAGGAGCGGTGTGAGTGTTGTGTGGTCACGGAAGAAGCACTGCGACACTCCAGAGTCCAGTGTGAAGGACAGGGACGCCACAGCCTGTGGTGTACCCGGTGTGGAAGCTACACAAGCACCTAGAGCAGAAACACATGTCAAACATATATGATATAGCCTGTGTAGGCTGTAGTGGGGTAGACATTATGGGGTACAGCTTTTCTAGGTTTTCGTACTTGTACCCATCTCCTTTCTAGTTCACACCATTCCTCGTACTATTCTCACATGGTATAGAGCGGGTTCCCTAGTGGAACCGTTTTGTTAAGGGCCCACCACTTATTTTTTTTTTTTTCCTGCCCTGCCCGAAGCACGCTCCTGCCCCTGTCGCGCGCCTCGCGCCTGCCTCACCTGCGCCCCGTGCGCCTACCCTACCGTCGCGGCCCTGCCGCCCTGACGTCGCGGCCCTGCCGCCCTGACGTCGCGGCCCTCCCTGCGGCCGTCGCGGCCCTATCCTGCCGTCGCGGCCCTGCCGCCCTGCAGTCGCGGCCCTGCCGCCCTGCAGTCGCGGCCCTGCCGCCCTGCAGTCGCGGCCCTGCCGCCCTGCCGTCGCGGCCCTCCCTGACGCCGTCGCGGCCCCACCCGGCCTCGTCGCGGCCCTGCCTAACGCGGCCCTGGAGCCGTCGCGGCCCTACCCTGTCGTCGCGGCCCTGCCGCCCTGCAGTCGCGGCCCTCCTGCCCTGCCGTCGCGGCCCTCCCTGACGCCGTCGCGGCCCCACCCTGCCGTCGCGGCCCTGCCTGCCGCCGCCGCGACCCGTCCTACGGCCGCCATCGCGGCCCTGCCTACCACCGCGGTTGCGGCCCTGCCTCCAGCCGCTGTTGCGGCCCTGCCTCGTCGCGGCCCTGCCTGACGCGGCCCTGGAGCCGTCGCGGCCCTGCCTGCAGCCCTGCCGCCCTGCTGTCGCGGCCCCGCCTGAAGCTGTCGCGGCCCTGCCTGCAGCTGCTGCGGCCCTTCCTACAGCCGCAGTCGCGGCTCTGCCTACTGCCGCTATTGCGGCCCTGCCTACCGCCGCCGTTGGCGGCCCTACCCTGGTAAGCGCACCGCCGCACTCGCGCCGCCCTTGCGAGCCGCGACGCCCTGCCAAGTCGCGCTGCTCCTGCTGCTACTGCTGCTGCTAGGCTACTGCTGCTGCTAGGCTACTGCTGCTGCTCCTGCTGTCATGGCTAGCCCTAATGTCCTTACCTTCGATGCTGAGGGTCGAGCGGTCGATTTTGAGGTCTGGGTCGATGATCTGCAGCTTTTTCTGCAGTGTGACTCTAAGGACGGAGTCTCAATGTTCGACCACACGTCCGGCGTCGCTGTTGCCCCTGCTGCCGATGCTGACAGTACAGTTCGCTCACAGTGGACCACACGCGATGCTGCTGCTCGTCTAGCTGTCCGTAGTCACCTGCCGTCTGCTGAGCGCGCGCACATTAGCCAGTACAAGACCGCTAGGACTCTGTACGACGCTGTTGTTGCGCGCTACTTCTCCCCTGCCACTGCTGCCCTTAGCCGCCTCATGCTGCCGTACCTGTTCCCTGACCTAGCTGCTTTTGCCACGGTCGCTGACCTCATTACGCACCTCCGCACAAGTGACACCCGCTACCGCGCTGCGCTTCCTGCCGAGTTCTGCGCCGCGAACCCCCCCCCCCCCTATATACATCACTCTCTACTACCTCGTCACCCGGCTCCCTGACTCCCTTCGCTCGGTCAGGGACCACTTCCTCTCCCTTTGCCCCACCACGCTCACCGTTGACCTCCTCGAGGAGCGCCTCCTTGCAGCAGAGAAGAGTATAGTCGCTGTAGGAGCCTCTCGTGGTGACCCTCGTGCCCCTTTCTTTGAGGGGTGCTCCCCTGTCCCTCTTTTGCCCTCTGTTGCCTCTGCTGCTGCTGTCGACCTCGTTGGCACCGAGTCGGTCAGAGCTGCGTCTGCTCCTAGTGGGAGGCGCCGCAGCGGCAGGAGCAAGGGGGGCAAGGGTGCTGGAGGGGATGGCGGGGGCAGCGGTGGTGGCGGTGGAGGCGGTGGAGGGGGTGGGGGTGGAGGTGGGGGTGGTGGCGGGAGTGGGGGCTTCGGTAGCGGTGGTGGAGGTGGAGGCGGCGGAGGCAGCGGCAGTGGGGGTGGAGGTGGCGGCGGCGGCGGCGGCGGTGGAGGTGGCGGCGGCGGTGGTGCTGGTCTGGGTGGTGCTGTGCAGCGGGGAGGCTTTGGCGGTGGCCAGCGTCAGCAGCAGCAGCGCCCTCGTGGGACCCTGTCGCCCCAGCAGCTTCGTGAGTGGTACGCTAGGCGTGGGAGGTCTGGGGGTGCTGGTCCCTGCGCGTACGTTCTCCGCACCGATGATCGCAGTGGAGAGACGTGCGGCGGCCCGCATGCCACGCTCCGCTGTTTCGGCCGCCTGACTGACGCCTGGCGTGCACAGTTTCCTGACGCCACTGAGATCCCTCGCTGGGATGATCTTCTTAAGTCGGGGGTTGCTATCTTTGATCTTGATTATGATGCTATCCTTGCTGCTATGTATGCTGTGTCTATTAGTGCTGAGGGTGACTGTTACCTGTGTGTTCCGCCCGACCCAGTCATTGAGGCTGCTACTCTAGGTGCTAGTGAGTCTGCTGCTCCAGGTGCTGGTGAGGCTGCTCTCTCAGGTACCGCGTTGGCTCAGGTCTTGCACACTTTCACCCTTTACTCTGGTGCTTCCCGCTCCTTCTTTCGCGACTGCACCACACTCTCGCCGCTCAGTTGGCCGGTGGCAGTCTCTCTGGCTGACCCCTCTAGGGGTCCGGTCCTTGCACACTCCTCCACGGTTCTGCCGTGTCCGGCGGTCCCGTCTGGCTCTTTGTCTGGCCTCCACCTCCCCTCGTTCTCCACGAACTTGGTGAGTGGAGCTGACCTTCAGGACGCGTTTGTTGACCAGTTCACTCCTGGAGGTCAGCGGGTGACCCACTGTTCGTGTACTCGGACGGGCCGGCACCTGGCCACGTTCACCCGTCAGCCTGGGTCGAGCCTGTACACCCTGATTACCGTGTCTCCTCCGGTTGCTGAGTCTGGTCAGGTAGCCGCGTCGGGTCAGGTGTTTGCTGCAGCGTCCCGGTCTGGTCATGAGTCTGCCCCCTGCTCGTGTCGCCTCCTGTCTCACCAGACTCTCCTTTGGCACCACCGCCTTGGCCACCCCTCTCTGCCTCGTCTCCGAGGCATGGCCTCCCGTGTCCTTGTCACTGGTCTTCCCCGGTCTCTCCCTCCCCTTCCCCCAGGGCCTGCCCCTACCTGCGTTCCTTGCGTCGAGGGGCGGCAGCGCGCCGCTCCTCACTCCTCCGAGTTCCCTCCGACGGAGGCTCCCCTGCAGACTCTTCACATGGACATGTGGGGCCCAGCCCGCGTCCGTGGACAGGGTCACGGGCGCTACTTTCTGCTGGTCGTTGACGACTACTCGTGTTACACCACAGTCTTCCCCTTGCGCCGCAAGGGTGAGGTCACTGAGGTGCTGATCGACTGGATCCGCGCTGCCCGTCGTCAACTCAGCGAGAGTTTCGGCTCGGACCTTCCTGTTCTGCGTCTGCACTCCGACAGAGGTGGAGAGTTTTCCTCCGACCTTCTAAGAGCCTTCTGTCGTGCGGAGGGCATCTGCCAGACGTTCACGCTTCCGGCCTCTCCGCAGCAAAATGGGATTGCTGAGCGCCGCATTGGCATGGTCATGGACGCCGCATTTGCAGGTTCTCCCCATTTTCTGTGGCCGTTCGCGGTTCAGTAAGCGGCGCATCATATCAACCTCCAGCCTCGGGTCTCCATGCCGGAGACTGTTATGTGATGCTATCATTTGCATTCACGTCTGTCTGCCTCCCATCATATGTTCGTGTGTTGCATGCGTGGTGTGAGCGTGTGCAAGAATTTGTGTTTGGTGTTGTTTGGATTTTCTGAGTGTGTGTGTGAATGTTATTTGGCTTGAGCAGATATCTGAAGTGACTCCTCTGCTCAAGAGCTTTCCGACGAACCAAGTATCGCTTCAATCGGAGCACGAACAAGAAAGTTACGAACGTTGGAAGTTCGTATGCTTTTGATATTTGGTTGTGGTGACTATGGGAAGTTGTGGTGTTGACTCCATAAGGAGTACAGACTCTTGGGGGTTGGGAAATTCGTCAACATCACTGTAGATGCTGCCAAGTGGTTGGGAGGTGCCAAACCAGGTTGGCAAGTGTGGCCAAGTTGGGTGAGGTGGATGGCATGAGTTGGGAAAGTGACAAATGTCAAAGTTGGGGTGCCTATAGAGAGGGGAATTGTGTGGTATGGGGTGTCCTTGGTTGGGGACTCCCTTGGGACCTTCCCTCTCGTCCTCCTCATCCCCTCCTACCTGGTTCTATTGCTACTCTAACTTTCTTGTGTGAACTTGTGAGATCATTGTGATTGAGTTACGTTTTCTATGGCAGCATACCCCCTAGTGCGCCGAAGTTCATAACTCGAGTTATACTCCATATTTTGATACTATTCAAATTGGGAAAGATAGCCACGGTCAAGGGCTACAACATACTCGAGTTTTAAAGAATTCTAACAGTGGACCTTTCGTCGACGACGTTTCTTGTGACGACGACTTTTCTGTCCAGAATTGTAGTTGACGATTTTGAGATATTTCAGCCCCTAATCTTCATAGACTCCGTCCTTAATCTCTAACAAGTGGTATCAGAGCATGAGTAAGGACTTTGTGGAGAGTCTACTGAAGTGTGAAGACCCTCCTAGACCCACCATGGCATGTGGGCGTGCCTAAGTGGAGTTCTGGAGGTTGCATGTGACTTCCGCTAAGGGGAAACTCTGCCGAAATTTCGTTGGCGCCGACACTTGTGGAAATTGAGTGGGACTTCGGTGTGGACAGCAAGGGGGGAGCTGGAACCTGTGTTTGGGAGCAGAGGAAATGAGTCAAGGGAGTGGAGATCCAGCTGAGAAGAGGAATGAGCCGCCACCATCCAAGATCGAGGCATTGGATGGCTCCAACTATGAGGAATGGAGCGGGCGGATGCGGAGTGCATTTAAGCGCTACAAGCTGCTGAAACTTGCGATGAGAGAAGAGAAGATGCTGGAGGAAGGCGACGCCCGCGATCGGTGGATTGAGAAAAGCGCGGTGCTGTACGACCTAATCCTTCAATCGGTCAACAACGACATGTTCCAACACATCAAGGATTTGGTGGAGTTGGATGATTCCGGACCAAAGGCGTGGAAGCTACTGCGCGACGTGATTCAGCCCAACACGCTGCCGATGGTGATTGTGTTGGAGAAGGAGCTGGCTGCCCTCTCCATGCAACCGGGCGATGATGTGAAGCCGGTCCTTGACAAGATCAAGGACACCTATGCAAGGATGGCAGCGGCGGGCAGCAATGTGTCGCAGATGCAGCAGTGCACCAAGATTATCTCGGTGCTCGACAACTCATGGGACAACCTCATCCCCACCCTCAACACTCAGCAGGACCAGTGGACACCTGAGTGGCTACGGCAGCAGATTCTGCAGGAGGACTTCCGCAGGCGCCCCACGGGTGGTGGTGCTGCCAACAAAACTGCTGAGGGGTATGGAGCTGCAGGAGGCAGCAGAGGAAGAGGGGGAGGGAGAGGCCGAGGCCGTGGGAGAGGCTTTGGCAGAGGGAGAGGCCGAGGTGACTACAATGAGGGGCATGGGAGCTCTGGTGGCAGGGGGAGCACCCGAATGGAGGGTGCGTGCTGGTACTGCAAGAAGGCTGGACACCCTTGGTTCAAGTGTTTCAGCCGGCCTGAGGGATGGGCGCCCCCAGGCATGAAGCCGCCAAGTGGTGAACGTGCACGAGGTGGTGCTGTGCAAGGTTCAGGTGCACAAGGTGATGGTGCACAAGGTAAAGCCGACCCTGGGATGTTCCTCATGGTTGAGGATGTGCAAGGGAGTGGGGGTGATGTGGGTTCAGTTGGGAAGGTTGTGATGCACCCCCTCACTCACTGGGTGATCGATTCAGGTTGCACGAGTCACATGACTCCACGGGCAGATTTGCTTGATGAGGTGAAGCCCCCTGGGAAGATAAAGTTTGTGGCTGCCGCTTCAGGTGCCTTGCTCCCTGTGATTGGTGTTGGGAATGCCAAGGTTATGGGAGCTAATGGGGGGCTTGTGGGGCTGGGAAATGTGCTGTTGGTTGAAGGTTTATCCGCTAACCTCCTCTCTGTGCGCCGGCTGCAGAAAAGCAAGGCCAAAGTTACGTTCGGCCCAACCAGCTGCCGTGCAAAGCTTGGGAAGTTGCTGTTGTGGGATTTGGAGGAGAAGAGCAGCTGCATCAAGGACCTGTGGCAGCTGCCCATCATCCCTTGGAATGGGAAACCACCAGCAACGGCAAAGGCAGCGGCAGCGGCTAAGGCAACTGCGGGAGGAGAGGAGAGTGCACCAACTGCTGGGGCCCTGGATGGAGTCAAGAAGGTGCAGCAGCCACAGCAATCACATGGTGAGGTGCTTGCTGGTGTGGATGCAACGGCTGCATGGGCAAAGGCTTCGTCTGGGAGTGGTGAGGCCGATTGGGAGACGTGGCACGAGAGGCTGTGCCACATCAACATTCCTATGCTGCAGAAGTTGGTGAAGGATGGGAGCTTGAAGGGATTGGAGGTGAAGGGGGCAGCGAAGGAGATTGGGAGTTGCCCTACATGCCTTGAGACAAAGTTCACCAAGTTCCCTTTCAGCAGCAGCACGGGACCAGCCAAGGTTCCACTCGCGCTTGTGCACATGGATGTGGTGGGCCCCACAAGGGCCCTTTCTCTCTCGGGCAGCCGCTACTTCTTGACCATTGTGGACGACCACACACGTGCGGTGTGGGTCTACCCTCTCAAGACTAAAGGGGAGGTGGCAGCGGCTGTTCTTAAGGAGTGGATGCCGAGAGCACAAAGGGAGAGCGGACACAAGGTCAAGGTGATCCGCACCGACAATGGGGGAGAGTTTATTGGCGCTGATTTTGAGGCGGTGCTGAAGAAGAAGGGGATCCAGCATCAGCTCACGGTGCCCTACAACCCTCAGCAGAACGGCGTGGCTGAGCGGTTCAACCGGACCCTGCAGGAAGGTGCTCGCACTCTCCTTGGGCGTGCAGGGCTGCCGGATCCGTTTTGGGTAACAGCACTGCGGCAGGTCGCTGTTGTGAAGAACAGGGTGCTGGCGACAGTGGGGGACAAGCAATGGGTCCCCTACACCAAGTGGTATGGGAGTGCACCAGCTGTGAACATGCTGAGAGCCTTTGGGTGCATGGTGGTGTTTCAAGTGCCTAAGGAGAAGAGGGGAAAACTGGAAGCTTCTGGGAGATGGGGTGTGCACTTGGGGCTTGCTAAGGATCACAAGGGCTGGCTGATTTGGGACTTGACCAGCCAGCAGCTGACTGTGTCAAGGGATGTGAAGTTCCTTGAGTCCTTGTACTACAAAGAGTGGAAGCAGCAGCAGCAGAAGCTTCCTACAACACCACTGATCATTGAGGCCGATGAGGTGCAGCGGCCTTCGAGGCAAGTGCAGGTCACTGTCTCAGAGGAGGAGATTTCTGGGGTGACTGAGGATGGGGGAGAACCTGAGGTGGAGGAGCAGCAGCAGCAGCAGCAGCAGCAGCCGCAGCAGCAGCAGCAAGATGCTCCACAAGGTGCCGCACGTCCGGCTGACCGTCCAAGGAGGGATGTGCGCCCTCCTAACCGGCTGACTTATCCGAGCTTTGGGAAGCCAAGTGTGGTACGGGCTGGGAGTGTGGCTGAGCAGTGTGATGAGGAAGAGATAGCGTACTGCTACTTGGCAGCCGTCCCTGAGCCCAAGACACTTACCGAGGCCTTGAGTGGGCCCGATGCTGAGATGTGGAAGCAGAGTGTGAAGGAGGAGTATGACTCTCTGCTGGAGAACGAGACGTGGGAGCTGTGTGAGCTGCCTCCAGGGAAGAAGGCCATTTCTTCCAAGCTGATTTTCAGGCACAAGTACGGACCTGATGGGGAGCTGACCCGCTACAAGTCAAGGCTTGTGGCTAAGGGGTTCCAGCAGACAAAGGGGAAGGATTTTGATGATATCTTTGCTCCTGTGGGGAAAGGCACTACACTGAGGACGATGTTGGCAATGGCTGCAAACCGTGGCTGGAAGATCAAGCAGATGGACATAATCACTGCCTTCCTCAATGGAATCATTCTGGAGGAGCTGTACATGCTGCAGCCTGAGGGGTTGGATGATGGGAGCGGCAGGGTGTGCAGGCTGAAGAAGGCCATCTATGGCCTGAAGCAGGCTCCTCGCGCATGGTACCACAAGCTGGAGGAGACACTGCTGGCCGGGGGGTTCAAGAAGAGCGAGTGTGATCACAGCCTGTTCCTGCTGCAAGAGAAGGAGCAGTTCCTCATGCTCCTGGTGTACGTGGACGACATCCTGCTCTTCTCTGAGTCGTCTGCGATGATTGAACGTGTGGAGGAGATGCTGGAAATGCAGTTCAAGTGCTCCAAGATGGGAGATGTGAAGTACTACCTTGGGATGCATGTGGAGAGGGACCTTGACAAGGGAGTGTTGAGGTTGCACCAGAGGAAGTATTGTGAGGGGCTGGCTGAGAAGTATGGGCTGCAAGATGCAGGAAAGCCAGCCACCCCACTGCCTTCGGGGTTCACTGTGGAGCCCTGTGCTGATGAGGAGGTGGTGGGGGAGAGTGACAGGAAGTTGTTTCACTCCATGGTGGGGGCACTCAACTATGCGGCTAACCACACGCGGCCTGACATTGCCTTTGCTACATCCAGGCTTGCGAGTGTGGTTTCATGCCCAAGTCATGAGCAGCTGGAAGCGGCCAAGAGGTTGGTCCGCTATGTGAGCGCTACAGCATCAGTGGGCTTGGAGTACAGTGCTGTGCGACAGAGGCTGCAGAGGGGTGCAGCTGATTTGGGCAAGGGGGAGATGCTCCTGACCTGCTACACCGACGCTAGCTTCAACTCTGTGAAGGCGGATGGCACCAGCATTGGAGGCTATGTGTGCCTGTTTGGAGGTGGTGCAGTGAGCTGGCGCAGCAAGAAGCAGAACGAGGTGGGGCAGTCCTCGTGTGAGACAGAGTACATGGCTCTGCATCATGGGGCAAAGGAGGTGGTGTGGCTGAGGCGTTTGTTGGAGGAGATCGGAGTGTGCCAAAAGGAGCCAACTGTGATTTTCTGTGACAACGAGTCGGCTGTGAAGCTTGCTAAGAACGCTTGCCTTCATGGGCTGACGAAGCACATCAGGCCTAAGTGGCATTGGGTGAGGAGGCTCCTGGACAAGGAGGTGCGGCTGGAGATTGTGAAGACCCATCAGCAGGCGGCTGACATTCTCACCAAGCGCCTGGCTGAATCTGAGCATTGGAAGGGCATGAAGCTTGCTGGGATGAGTGTGCATTGAGGGTGCATGCTTGAGCTATGGCATATGGGATGATGGTAGGCAGCCAGAGGGGGAGTTTGTTATGTGATGTTATCATTTGCATTCACGTCTGTCTGCCTCCCATCATATGTTCGTGTGTTGCATGCGTGGTGTGAGCGTGTGCAAGAATTTGTGTTTGGTGTTGTTTGGATTTTCTGAGTGTGTATGTGAATGTTATTTGGCTTGAGCATATATCTGAAGTGACTCCTCTGCTCAAGAGCTTTTTGACGAACCAAGTATCGCTTCAATCGGAGCACGAACAAGAAAGTTACGAACGTTGGAAGTTCGTATGCTTTTGATATTTGGTTGTGGTGACTATGGGAAGTTGTGGTGTTGACTCCATAAGGAGTACAGACTCTTGGGGGTTGGGAAATTCGTCAACATCACTGTAGATGCTGCCAAGTGGTTGGGAGGTGCCAAACCAGGTTGGCAAGTGTGGCCAAGTTGGGTGAGGTGGATGGCATGAGTTGGGAAAGTGACAAATGTCAAAGTTGGGGTGCCTATAGAGAGGGGAATTGTGTGGTATGGGGTGTCCTTGGTTGGGGACTCCCTTGGGACCTTCCCTCTCGTCCTCCTCATCCCCTCCTACCTGGTTCTATTGCTACTCTAACTTTCTTGTGTGAACTTGTGAGATCATTGTGATTGAGTTACGTTTTCTATGGCAGCATACCCCCTAGTGCGCCGAAGTTCATAACTCGAGTTATACTCCATATTTTGATACTATTCAAATTGGGAAAGATAGCCACGGTCAAGGGCTACAACATACTCGAGTTTGAAAGAATTCTAACAGTGGACCTTTCGTCGACGACGTTTCTTGTGACGACGACTTTTCTGTCCAGAATTGTAGTTGACGATTTTGAGATATTTCAGCCCCTAATCTTCATAGACTCCGTCCTTAATCTCTAACAGAGACCACACCTACTCTGCGGTGGACGGGGAAGGTTGGCGATGCGTCTGCGTTCCGTGTCTGGGGATCTCGAGCTTTCGTCCGCGACTTTTCTGCGGACAAGCTGTCCTCCCGTACTGTTCCCTGCGTCTTCCTTGGCTTCCCCCCTGACGTGCCTGGTTGGCAGTTTTACCACCCCACCTCGCGCCGTGTTCTGTCCTCTCAGGACGTCACGTTTGACGAGTCGGTTCCTTACTACCGTCTCTTCCCCTACCGCACTGCCCCCCTCCCCCCCCCGCCGCTCTTCCTCGCGCCAGGTCCTCCCCCGGTTTTCTATGGCAGCATACCCCCTAGTGCGCCGAAGTTCATAACTCGAGTTATACTCCATATTTGGATACTATTCAAATTGAGAAAGATATCCACAGTCAAGGGCTACAACATACTCGAGTTTGAGAGAATTCTAACTGTGCGTTAATCGTTGACGATGTTTCTTGTGACGACGACTTTTCTGTCCAGAATTGTAGTTGACGATTTTGAGATATTTCAGCCCCTAATCTTCATAGACTCCGTCCTTAGTCTCTAACAAGTGGTATCAGAGCTGATTAAGGACTTTTTGGAGAGTCTACTGAAGTGTGAAGACCCTCCTAGACCCACCATGGCCTGTGGGCGTGCCTAAGTGGAGTTCTGGAGGTTGCATGTGACTTCCGCTAAGGGGAAACTCTGCCGAAATTTCGTTGGCGCCGACACTTGTGGAAATTGAGTGGGACTTCGGTGTGGACAGCAAAGGGGGAGCTGGAACCTGTGTTTGGGAGCAGAGGAAATGAGTCAAGGGAGTGGAGATGCAGCTGAGAAGAGAAATGAGCTGCCACCATCCAAGATCGAGGCATTGGATGGCTCAAACTATGAGGAATGGAGCGGGCGGATGCGGAGTGCATTCAAGCGCTACAAGCTGCTGAAACTTGCGATGGGTGAAGAGAAGATGCCGGAGGAAGGAGATGCCCGCGATCGGTGGATTGAGAAGAGTGCGGTGCTGTACGACCTAATCCTCCAATCGGTCAACAACGATATGTTCCAACACATCAAGGATTTGGTGGAGTTGGATGATTCCGGACCAAAGGCGTGGAAGCTACTACGCGACGTGATTCAGCCCAACACGCTGCCGATGGTGATTGTGTTGGAGAAGGAGCTGGCTGCCCTCTCCATGCGACCCGGCGATGATGTGAAGCCAGTCCTTGACAAGATCAAGGACACCTATGCGAGGATGGCAGCAGCGGGCAGCAATGTGTCGCAGATGCAGCAGTGTATCAAGATCATCTCGGTGCTCGACAACTCATGGGACAACCTCATCCCCACCCTCAACACTCAGCAGGACCAATGGACACCAGGGTGGCTACGGCAGCAGATTCTGCAGGAGGACTTCCGCAGGCGCCACACGGGTGGTGGTGCTGCCAACAAAACTGCTGAGGGGTATGGAGCTGCAGGAGGCAATAGAGGAAGGGGGGGGGGAAGAGGCCGAGGCCGTGAGAGAGGCTTTGGCAGAGGGAGAGGCCGAGGTGACTATGACGAGGGGCATGGGAGCTCTGGTGGCAGGGGGAGCACCCGAATGGAGGGTGCATGCTGGTACTGCAAGAAGGCTGGACACCCGTGGTTTAAGTGTTTCAGTCGGCCTGAGGGATGGGCGCCTCCAGGCATGAAGCCACCAAGTGGTGAACGTGCACGAGGTGGCGCTGTGCAAGGTTCAGGTGCACAAGGTTCAGGTGCACAAGGTAAAGCCAACCCTGGGATGTTCCTCATGGTTGAGGATGTGAAAGGGAGTGAGGGTGATGTGGGCTCAGTTGGGAAGGTTGTGATGCACCCCCTCACTCACTGGGTGATAGATTCAGGTTGCACAAGTCACATGACCCCACGGGCAGATTTGCTTGACGAGGTAAAGCCCCCCGGAAAGATTAAGTTTGTGGCTGCCGCTTCAGGTGCTTTGCTCCATGTGATTGGTGTTGGGAATGCCAAGGTAATGGGAGCCAATGGGGGGCTTGTGGGGCTGGGGAATGTGCTGTTGGTTGAAGGCTTGTCCA